>JAUJYT010000753.1:0-15563 GCA_033996565.1 Nanhermannia nana
GTCAATGTTTTTATGTAATCTACAAAATCATGACTTTTTATGGAAATTTCTAACTAAAGGGGAAGAGAAAAAAATCCTAAAATAAGTTTGAAGTAAACTTTTGGCTCTCATTTATCTTTTTTACGAAATCCAAATCCAGTAATATCTATACGTTTTTATTAATAATAGTCAGTCTATGGGTTATATATATTTATAGAAACCAGTGAAACATCAAACGAGTTTGAATGAGGAAGCCTTACAGGCATATCAAAGCACCACTTTTTTAATGGTCAAAATTTTTGTTCACATCACCCCTTCATTGAAGCATTTCCTATAATATTAAACAAGAGCTGGTTTTTTAACTTGAACTTAATTTTTTAGTTCCTTTTTCAGGTCTACTCTTTTATAGTCAGTTACTATTTATTTTGTTATTCAATCAGTTTTGATGATTACTTACTTTTGAGCTCAATGAGTGATTAGTTTTTCTTAACTTAATCTTTAGTTAAAGATTGCATTTTATTTTAATTTTATTTTAATTTTTTTCTAATCTTGAATTTGTTTTAATCTCTTTTTTCGTATGACTTATCATTCTGGTTGACCTTATATTCAAATAAAATGTAGCTTTTATTCAAATAATCGCTTAATAATGATCCATAATTAGTCTTATATTTAACATAACATTTGCGAAACTTTTTTTTAGATATTTAACTAATATTTGTTTATATTCCAAATCTAATTATATAAGGATTTCCTGCTCTCTCAAAATATCTTTTTTGAAATAAAATTTTCTCTAATTTTTCACGATTTTTTCGAATCAGTTTAACTTTTAGAGAGTTTTACTTTTTGTTGATTTAATTTCAATAGTTTGCTATTATTTCACATTTATTATTAGATTTCATGTGTATTAAAATAGTTAAACATTAATCATATTTATAATTATCAAAGACTCATATCATTTAAATGCCAGAAATACACTTCAATTATATTGAAATACGAGTGTTTTGTGAAGTATTTAATTATTATATTTCATAATTGACTAATCCTTTAAAAATCTATTAATTAATATAATAGAAAATCTTAAATATAGTTAAATATAAGTTACAGATAAATATCAGTTGCAGTAAAAATTATGTATTTATGCAAAAAAATGAATTCATTTTATAATTGTTATAAAATTTTTTTATCCATTGGCTCTAAATTTAAGCTCTTATTAAACTGATTATTGAATTTTGATTTGAATAATTGGCAAATACTTGAAAGTAAGAAATGAAACAAAAATTATTCTAAACAAAGTCAAAGTTAATGATACATAATTTATATTTAGATAATTACATATTATTCTCTATTATTTGAATCATTCATCTCTATAATTGAATTGTCTGTTAATCTCAAGTTTTAGTTCATTTCCTTTTTTGTCATTAATTATATTTCACGCCTTTGAGGAAATCCTTTGAGTCGAAACATTAGTTCAAGGATTGAAGAGATTATCAATGAATTTAGAGTAAAATATATAATAATCACTCATTACAAGTAATTTTTTGAGACACGAATTTTGTGTAAACATTATTAATGAAATGATCCAATAATTTTGGAATTTATTGGTTTTTGTAATTCAATTCACGATCAAGTTTTTGGAATTTAGTTGTTGTTAATTAATTATTTTTGTTTTCAAATTGTTAACAAACCCTCCAATTTTAGTATCAATTGGAAGATTAGAGATAAGATAAAATTATGTTAAATAAATAAATACCAGATAATTACTAATTTATGGCGTTGTTGTCATTATTATAGTTTTTAATATAAAAAGTAAGCTAAGCTCGAGCTTTGCGCTCAGTATCTCAGGTCAGGCCAAATCTGTCATTACCAGTACAGTACAAGTTCATAGCTGTCAACTTATCTTTTAATACTTAATGACACTCAATATGAAAATATTATTTTCAATTCACGAAAAAATTTCAAACCAGTTATTCATAATCCAAAATATTTGAAATTTTGACAAATAGTTACTTTTCTCTCGCCTCAAATTTGATAAGATTTTAAAAACATATGAGACTAAAGTCTATGCAATTAAAACATCAGAATCTGTAAACAGAGTCAAAATAAATTGACGTCTAATCCAAAAATTATTTGCTTCTCTTTATCATGTTTTTCATTTAATATTAAGTGTTATCATGTATTTTGAGCCACAATTAAAGATTATTTTTCTGTAATCGTTTAATATTTTTTAATTCGATACCTATTTTTAAAACTAATTTTCATTTTATTAATAATGATATCATTTTTGAATAGAAAAGTAGATTTTATTCAGAAAATTTAATATTTTTATATATAAGCTAAAGCTTATGCCTATGCTATGCACAAAAATATATTATTCAAATACAAAAATATAAATAATTTAGAATAAGATTTTGCTCTGTTCTTGAAATTACAAAAGCTTTTTATTTATTTACTATTTTTTTATTAACTTTTGAATAGTTTATAACTTATCTGACATTAAATTGTTTGAATTCTCATCTGAATAGTATAGTAATAGATTGTTTTGTGTTCGATACAAAAATCTGTTAATCAATCAAAATATTGATGTATTATTGTTAGTAATTTTTTATAAACTCAAATTAAATGCCAATATTACTAATAATCTAAATTAACAATTAATTCTCAAGAAAAGAGGTCAAGAAGACAGACATTGTAACAATTTTTTGAAAAAGTTATTATAAAAATACTGTAGTTATCGCATTACCAATCAGTAAATTATTAGCAATATTTTCAATGAAAAGAAAATATTGAATTGAACTTTTTTCTTATTCAAAAATTAATGCTATAAATACAGTGTGACCTCTAAATAATTATTTGATAACACTATATCCGCATTCTCACAAATATCACATAAATACAAATCTCGTTAAACAAAACGACAATTTCTGGTTTTCATGATTTTGTCAAAATATGTTTCCGTTTTTTTTAAATAATTGTATTTATTTCGAAACTTAAATGTGAGTTAGTTTTCGTGATTTGTACTAATTTTGCTGCCCTTGAACTTAATTTAATTCTAAGCATAAGTCTATTTAACAGAAGAAAGTCTAATATTGAAAGAGAAAATGATTCACAGAAACGAAGTAAATATAGCTTTATATCCAGTATTGACTCTGGACTTTGTGCTTAATTCACTTGCGATCCATTCTTAACACGGATTCTAAGAGACTTTTAGTGCTGTTAAAAGTGTGACACGAGCTTTCACTTAACTTATTGGAAGTGCAAAAGTAAATGCTTTTCATAAGCTTTTTATTAGATTTCTCTTTCAATATTCAGTTGTGTCGCATATAAATAGATTAAAATTAATGAAAATTCCATTAAAACTTTTCTTCTCATTCAAATTGTGTCAACAAAAGCAAATACTTAAGCTATAGCTCAGCATCTGTTCGGTTTATAATCAGCTTAATTGTCATGAAAATAATCATTAATGTTATAAAAATTTTTTACCAAAATAAAGTCGTTGACGTCAAAAAACAATATGAGATAAAAAATTACATTCAAACTAGAAACTATTTTACTCTATTGTTTGAAAACATCATTAACACTAGAGATAAGTGAATGCATTTTCTACTTTCCAATCATATCTATTGATATTTTCAATAACAAGGCTCAGAGTCAGACAATAATAGCTTCAAAAGAAAAGTAAACAAAAAATATAATAATAACGAATACAGACTGAATAGAATTAATGTATAAAAAGTTGATAATAAATGAGTGATGACAACAAACTATTACTTTTGCAACAAAACCAAATGCAATGCTAAGCATTGTTGGTTCTCTGAACTCACACAACTCACAAAACTTGCACAACTTTTTTCTAATCACATGCGATCACATGAATAGTAGAAAATCCGGAACTAAGAAATTGATGGTGACGTTAAACGCGATGACTATTGCGTTAGTTCTGCTATTTTTTGACATAAACGTGTTGGACGTGAGTGCAAACAATTAAGCTTATTATATGAGAGGCTGTCTATTATATTAACATTAATAGTTAGTTATTTGATGCGAAAATTTGATTACAAAACACTGCTATTTAATTAGATAATGCATTTGATGACTACATCTATATTATCTTTAAGTCTGCTTTAATTTTTTTTATTATTAATTATCCATAAAATACTGGTTTTATTTGATACATATTTTGGTTAAACTATTTAAGAGGACATCCTATTTATAAAAACTCGTTAGAGTCAACTTCTAATGAGTTATATTTTCCTCTCATTATAAAGAGGTTTAGCTATAAATACAAAAGAATTAATTTAATTGTCGATCAAAATCTTTATAAAATTAAGTATGAAGTGATTGACTCATTATATTATATAAATTAGTGATGAGCTGAAGCGCACTCTAAGCATAAGAAGGATTCCGAACTTTTAAATTGAAGCTTGAAGTGAAGATATTTTATATAAATTATTGTTTATTTTGAGTAAAATAAATCATTTTAAGCAAATGTTATATTACATAAAATAGTTTTTAAAATATCAAAAGACTTAATTCCGGTATTTTATGCAATAAAGACAAAATTCTAATGAGAGACTTAGAAGCTCGAGCTTTGAATCTCTAGTTTTTGAAAGCGTTTTATGAACATCACTATCAAAATCTATTCTTCATTTCAATTCCTTTATTCTGGTTTTTACAACAATTTATTTTAGAGCCTTTTTATTATTCACAAGTGTATTCACTGGACATTCAATTCATTAAATAATAGAAACACATGTTATCACATGTTTCAAAACTAATGTTTGATTCTATGATTCCTTTAAAAAACACATTTCTATTGAAAAGAATGAGAGATTACATAATTCATCAACTGTTTAATGGTCACAAATAACACAATTTGAAGTTCAATGGCAATGGATGTAATGGTAGTTCACGTATTTTGATGGCCTCTTTCCTCCCTATCTGTCTCTTAACACATTCATATACTACCAGTCAATGACACGCCTGTTATGATGAGAGAGAAGAGAGGCTCATGCCTTTTGTCTGATAATATTGAGTTACATGACATAAGTTTTTGCTGATATTTCTTTAGATACTATTTTTTGGTGTGTTTTATGTGTTAAGTGCCTGTATTTTTCTCAGTGAATGACATCCTCAAAGTTATTCTATTATTCCTCTGGTTTATCGTTTCGTTAAGTTTTTTCCTTCCTTTTATTGTATGGTAAATACTGTTTAATTCTATGTTTCATAAACTTGAGTACTTTTGCTTTCGTTTGTGTTCAATTCAATATTAAAAGATATACACAATCGTTAAGTTTGTTTCACTGCATAAAACTTTTTCTAATATCAATCGAAGTAATACTTCATTATTATTCATAAAAGTTATTATTATAGTCATAATAGTCATAATAGTCTTATCGTATAATCTTATAACCAGTTATTATTAGAGCTTAAACTCATTAGTGAATTGATATTTATGTATGAAATATTATTTAAATTATTTTAATTGTCATCTTGTTATGAAGTATTATAATTATAGTTAATTATTGAAGAATTATAATTATATATATCTTTGAGTTTGAAGAAATGTCAATCAATCTATAATTAGCTTTAGCTATCATTACTTTTGCTAAAACGTATAATTTTAGTATAAATTTGTTTCTGTAGATTAAGTTATAAAGAATGGTTTGTGTTGACAACAATTTTTTATGTTGATCTTATTTTTTAAGTTTTTTTTTGTTGAGAATCTAATTAACAATACTATTAAAAATTGATTTAAACCGTTAATAAAACTTCTCTTTCTCTCGTTTGAGCTATAATTTAATTAACTTTAAAATTTAGAGTATTCTGAGTTTAAATTAATTGAAAGCATCTTCAGTAGAAAGTTTAGGATGTCTTTTACGATGGTAAACAATTTCTTTGCTAAATTAATTTATATTAAATTTTTTTATTTTGTTGAAAATTTAATCAAATTAAAAGTTCTTAATTTGTTTGTCTTCCTTTATACGTAAAGTTTAATTAATTAATTGAGAAAGTCTTATATCTTAATGTATGCCTTCTTTCTGTCTTTTGTGTGTTAGTATTTGTTGAGAATTAGAACAGCTTTTGTCAAAATTCTTTGCCATAAATGAGAAAAACTGAGTCAGAATCTATTTTTAAATATCTCTCGAAAGATCAACAATTTTAGAATAACTAACTATAAGTAATTGAGAATTTATGAGAAACTTTTGGGAAACATTATGACTAATTCATAAATTGTATTTCAAGGACACAGAATCTTCTTATTTTTAATTTTCGTTCCTCTGCAAGTCTGACCCTTTTCTAGTGCCAAAAAACAGTTTACGTGCAAATGGTGCCAACTTTTTGAATCGCAGTCACTGTTATTCTCAAACATATTTGTGTCTGTTTTCATTCCTAAGGATTTTCTCGCTTTAAGTCTTGCAAAAGCTTAAGCGACTCAAAAAATTTAATATACAGCTCAAGATTATTTGCACTTTAGAGTTTGGCTGATTCTTATTCTTTCATAACTCATAAGACATATATTTTTTTAATATTTTCGTTTATATTCTACTTACTCTACTTGTTTAGAGCTAAAAGTCTTTAAAAACATGATTTTCTATTTTCCACTTAATGTCAAAAAAACTTCTCGTATAACACTATTTACTATATTTTTGGATTCAATTCTGTCAAATACAATATTCTTTAGATTAAATGCATTGAAATTTCAAAATTATTCTCATTTTTTATTTCAAAGAAACTTTACTTGAATTTTATTATCGTTATTATTATTTTTATTATTTTAGTGCAGAACAAAATCTCTTCAATTCTTATAAAAAAATAAAAATAAAAAAGAAATAAAGAACTATTCTTTGTCTAAACTCTAAGTGAGCAGTGTTTTAAAATCTTTAATACTTGTATTTCGGGCTATAATAGTGTTTGTAATTTATTGGCCCAAAATCTAAACGTAAATTATAATTATTTTCTCTCTAATACCGCACAAAACTATATAAACTAAACAAAAAATACTTTTCTTATGGGTATAAAAATAGATATTTTGTTAGTATTAAAATAGTCAACCAGTAAATTGCACTTCAAATAGAATCATATCATATGTTACTATTTTTTGCTCTTTAACTCTGCTTTAGCTTAACTGTTATTTCACGTGAATTCTCTTTGAAATTCTAATATTTATTCTTTTATTCATTTGCGCATAAAAATTGGATTTAAGAAGTATTCCCTTTGGTTAAAAAGTACATAAAGTTATTTTCTAAAATCTTGTTTTTCTTCTTCAATTATACTTTGTTTATACTTAAAGTTTATAGTCTTAGGTCAACAGTTTTCTAACTTTTTATTGAAATAAACTTTTAAATCCTTATTTGTTTTTTAATTTAAAAAGAAATTTGAGTTTTATTTTTTAATTCTTGTGATAATATTCAGTGATTGGAAAATATTTATTCAAATATTTAAAGAAACAATTTTATTATTTTGTCAAAAAATGTAATAATAAAATGAATTAAACTTTTTATTTACAGAAATCTTCAACAAAAGGAAATTTATATTAAATACAAGATATACAAAGTTAAGCACATTTGGATTCAACCTATTTATCTGTAAGTCTATTTATAATTCACTATTTATTTAATTTGATAAATAAAATTTTTTAAAAATTCTGAATAAACGCAACAATTTTTTTATATAAAGAATTTTTTTAAACCTTTATACCTAAACCTGAATTTGTCGTAATTAACTTCCAAGCGCTGAACACATACAAACATTTTTAATTAATTTCATGAAAAAGATTGAATTTGTTGTCTTACAAAAAATACAATCGAGTTATTTGTAAACTTGTAAAGACTTGAAAATAGAAAAAAATAAATCTAATTTGAAATTTAATTACCTTAAACTTGTGCTCTTGGCTTCACTTAAATACATGACATAATGATTTATTTTTCTGCCTATTTTGTGAATTATTTTTAAAATGAAAATTGAACTAAAAAAGTGTATCATATAATTGGGTTATATTGTGAAAGACGTCATTTCATTTGACGTTTACTTTATACAGTATTAGCAGAGCTTCTCTTACATTGAACTTTATTTTTTGAGCTACTTTTCAAAGCCTTATTTATTTACATTGAAAAACTTTTTACTCAAAGAATTCCCATAACTCTTGAATTAAAGATCAGCTAAGCTATGGCTGAGATTAACATAACGTTATTTACAAATTTTAAAGTTTTAATTTACTTTTTTCTTACATAGCAATAAATCTATTCAAATAATAAATTCGTTGACCTTTTCTTCATTTAAAGTCAAATAAATTGATTCGTTTTTAAAAGTTCTTCGATATGAACATAGAATTAAATTGTTCTTTAATATTATTGTTTTCCTAATAAATAATTCAAATCCAATTACTTTTATTTTAATAAATTATTCAATAATATGTTTATAATCAGATGAATATCTACTGCAGAAGCCAGTGTTCAAAGCTCTGATTCATTTTATTAATTTGGCAGAACTTTGGCAACACTTCGTCAGCATTTCGTAGGAATGCATTAAAAATTGATTGATTTTAAGTTAAATTTTTTATTTCATGTAATGTTTCACTCATTATGAAGAGAAGAAGTTTGCGAAACATATCATATGCTGCGACGCAATGTTTTTCGCATTAATAAAATTTGGAGAATTTCTCAAAATATAAAATTCATATTTTGAATGAAACAAATCTGAGATTTTTGCTATATTTAAAAACAAATCATTCAACAAAACTCTAAAACATTCTCTCAGATCAGCACATATTTTATTTTCGATCAGAAAGAAAAATGGGTTTTTTGACACCTGTTAACAGACATAACATAGTCTTGAACTCAGTAAAGGCTATAAATCTCGAAACTTATCGTTTATTCAAATATTAGATAAGTTGTGACTCATTTCAAATTTAAAAATTCAAAAAATCCTAATATTTTGCACCCACTTCTAGTTTTGCAGCACTTTATTGACTAAATTCTAGTGTAATGTACTCTAAGATTAAAGTGACAGACGTTGTAAGGCGTGTGCATCAAGTTTTTATACGACTCGGTTAATAGCTTTTGCCAATAACTCACTCTTCAGTCTTTTCCGATGATTATAACTTTTTTACAGCATTTGGCTCAACACCAAAAACTTTAAATTCTTTAAAACTCGTGTCTATTGTCTTGAGATTAAATGGTGTAAAAAGAGGTCAAAATCAAGTGATATCGATGTCAAATACTATTTAAAATTTAAACCTGAATAAGTTGTTATTGTTTGATATAAAAGCATTTGATAATGAATTTAAGTGAAATATAATATAACACTATTAAGTTATCTAATGCTAAAACTGGTTCTTTTGTAAACTATTAACAGTTTTTATCTCTTTTATTATTTTTCCATCTGTTTGCTAAAAGTCAAGTCTAATCCGGAATAACAATACAGTTCTCATTACATACTTATCTCACAAAAACTTTGGCTTCATTTCTGTTCAATAGTATTATTTAATTTATAGTAGAGGCA
The DNA here is from genome assembly GCA_033996565.1 of Nanhermannia nana. Lineage (NCBI taxonomy): Eukaryota > Metazoa > Arthropoda > Arachnida > Sarcoptiformes > Nanhermanniidae > Nanhermannia > Nanhermannia nana. Next base: position 9,481 of record JAUJYT010000753.1, read on the forward strand.
GATAATCCACTAAATAGAGAACTTCTACTTCTGATCAATGTTTGTTAAGTTTCTTAATAGACTGTTTACTGATTTGTTTTTCAATATAAGGACAGAGTTCCAAATTAAATAATTGATCCTTTTTTTTACTTTATATAGACTTTAATATCAGTTTTAGAAACTCTGATAGCATTTTAAATAATTATTAAACTTGTTTAGCAAATAAACTGTTTTTAAAAGTTCTATAAGGTTGGGGTCTTAGACAGGGAGGGGGAGGGGTTGAGAGTTGTAAAATTTTAGTAATCTAATGTCCATTTTAGTCCTTTATTGTTTTGAAGGAAAAATATTTGAGAAAAGCTTACGGTAAATGGTTTTGAGCTATAATACAACGAATAAACGTTTGCTATTACTATCATTAATCTTAGTAGTGTTGCAATGAATAAATCATTGTCATTTGCATGTTGAGACTTACAATGCTTTACAATACAGCTGATTAATGGTTAGGTCTCGAGAAACTATTTTTTCAATGAAAAAGCTGCCGATAGATAATAATTAAATGTTTGTTATATAATATTTTTTTTGTTATGCTTTATCATCACTTTTTTTTAATGAGCTCCGAATATGTAAATCTATTGGGTTTTGCAGTTTTCATTCTTTGGAATGTGAGAACTGATTTATGAATCTCTGCTTTCCTTTTGGTAATCGATAAAATTCTACTAAATTAGTGTTAATGCCTCACAACTGTTACAATTGCCTGAATTGAGTTCTATTAATATAGAAGTCTATGATAACTAAATGTAATTTTTATCTTGAAATGAAATAAATTTAGACTGAAATGACAGTCAGCTTGACAATTTTTTTTAACTCATATCAATTGAGCTAATAATAAGGTTTAATTAAATCAAATATTCAACTCTTTTTTTATCATAATTTTCATAACGATAAATGAGGCGCCAAAGTCTGATAAGTCAATTGTGAGGTCAGTGTTCCGAAGCTGTCAAATAACGTAACAAAATATTATATGGTTTGACATAAGACCGATAGCAAGTCAACTGATTCTCATGTAATTATTGATTTTATTTGACTAATATGTGTAAAAACTATGAATGCATTGATGGTATTATTATTTAATACACAAATGCATAGCTGTCGCGCCCCTTATATTAATCTCATTTCTCTGAGAAACATAAAGAAACTCCAGAAATGAATGGCTATGTTATTCACACAGGTTTCAGTTCAATGACGCAAAAAATAAAATAATATGTTGTTAACAGAGCCTTCACTAGTAGGTGTTCTACACTAAAGACCATTAGTGTCTCATTCGTTTGAGTTTTACATAACTTTTTTATGGTATTTTTCTTATTATTTTCTCATTTCTAAACTACACAAGAATTGAAAGGCTCTGTTGTATTTCCAATATATATAAAGTTATAACTTATACATATATAGTATGTGTTGCTCGAGTTGATCAAAACAAAATACCGAATTTATCGATCCTGTCATTCTCGCGTAATGAGTTGCCGGGGAGTAAAAGTGCAATCCGGTGAGAATGTGATTTATTTTGTGAAAACAATGTCACATAAGTAATAGCCAGACCTGTCATCCAATAGGAACAATACTGCTCTATGTTTGCTCTCATTCTCATCTCTCACTACCAGTTTGTTGGTATCAATTTTTTTTGTTCTTTAGCTATTTTTCTCTAATGTTTAGTTCACATTTTTTTGAGAAATCGTGTCCTGAATTATATTAACTAAAAAACAAAATTTCTAATTAATTGCTTATTATCATCTCATAATAGCTAATGATTTTTGTTTATATATAACTATCATCTAAAGTTTAATAACACTTTTTTAAGGCAAAATTTTTTACTTAAAAACCTTTATTTAATAACGATTTCTCGGATGAACTGATAACTTGTCTTATGGTTTGATTCGTTGGATGTCTTTATTAATATATCCCTCGACAGCATCATATCTAATCTCTACGACCAAACATGTATTACACGACGCAATAAGAGTGAAAGAAGTTTTTCTCTTTTTTCAAGAAGAATAAGAATGAATAAAAAAATTTTTATCGACTCAAATAACGAAATAGTCGATCGAATTGAAAGAAGAGAAACAATTTATAGGCATAATAATAAGTAAAGAAAATTGAGAGAAAAAACATGACTTCTCTGCGATCAACTCGAAAGCTACTTAATGTCTCGCAATTTTATTCTCTATTTTGTTAATCTTAAAAGATGTGACTTTAGAGACACATTAAGATAATCATTAGATGAGTGAGTCCTTCATCTATTCGCTATCCTCGCGACTGATCTATAACTTAATATTTATGCTTTTCTTTTAGATTCATAAAAGTTTTTCATTTCTAAAAAAATGTTTGAGTCATTAATATTATTATTATTATTTTCAATTCAGAAATTAGATTAAAAAACTTTGAATTTGTGTTTCATATATTCTCAGAAATTGTTCTCAAGTTTATTGTCTTTTGAATCGATTTTTCTCTGAAGAAGTGATTCATCTTTCATAGAATTTAATTTTTTAAGGAATGAATTGCTTATAATTTAAAAATTTAGAAATTTGCGTCCTTTGAATCTGATTATTAAAATGCCATTGAATTAATTTATGCGATAAAAGAGAATATTAATATTTAGTTGCTTTCATTTAATAGAAATTTATTGATCGTACATAACGTTCGAGTCAACTCTATTTATGAATCATTTTAAATATTTTAATAAACTATTTATTTCATAAGGCAATCAAACATTGCCTTCAAAAGTGAATAAACTCTAAATGATTATCATTTTATTTAGTCCTTAAGTCCCAAAACTAGTGACTAATCAATTATATTTCACATATCATTCTATAAATAAGTTATTAAACTCTTTAAAACGCGGCACTTGAGAGACATAATTATATTTCCGGGATTTTATGGTTTCAATATCTGTTAAGAAGGGCCTAAACTTGACAACAGTCGTCTTTTATTGTTTACCCAATAGATCCAATAGGGTATGAAATTCTCTATACCGGTACTTCTTGAAATCCTATGCAAACCATTGCCTACACTTTATGTGACAGATAGTTATTGCACAGAATATATTGACTCTCACTGTTATGTTCTCAGAGAAAAAAGCAAACATTTGCAAATTCAATACCGCGTTAAAAGCGAATCTGTGTTATGCACCAACTTTTTTGCATTAAGTGCACTAAAACTATATTTTTCTTACGCTATTTCTCGGAATTGTTAAGGAATATTCAGACAAAATATTATTTCTTAAAATAACAGTAAAGAAAAGCTTACGAAGAAAAAATAGAACCTCTATTCATATTTATTTAATTAAAAGCAAATAACTTATAATGAAGTTTAAAAACCTATTTTTCAAAACATTTTTTCTCGAGTTTAACTGTTTTGCATAACAATCAACTGATAAGTAAATTAGTGAGCGCAGTGAAATTGGTAGAGTCTATCTCTTGGTTCATTTGATACCATTGAAACAGTTGATATAAATTTATATCACGATGAAAGTGAAGTTAGCTTTGAAAAGGATCAAAAGTAGGATAAGACGATGAGCCACTTCTGTCTACTGTTTTTTGCACTCATATTTATCTGAGCCATTACCAGATGCACATTCCGTTCTGGGCTCTAATGCTCTGGTATTGGTTTCGGTTAGACTGGTGTACTCCTAACACAGCACACTTCTTCTTCTTCTCACTGGTGGTATAGACTCTGCTAGACTTAACACTAATGCTTCGATTGGCTTTTATTCATTCCCTGATTTATTGCAATATCTTTCTCTCTCTTTCTCATGTAAAAGATGGAAAAGTGGCTTATTTTTCTTTATCCATTGCTTAGTGCACGAACTTTCTTGCCTTCCATTGTTACATTACATATCCCAGCATTTTATTATTCTTATATATATTGAATATATTACGTATATTTTTCCATTATTTTTGCTCTCTATACTGCGCTACTGTTTTGCTAATGTCTTTCTACTCAATGGTAAACACATTGTAAAAAGTTTGCAACAGAAGAGAAAAAGGTATCATAACTATGATAGTAAAATGATATTACTTCCTAAGTGGAAACTACTACAAATAGTCAAGAAAATAGTTTTTTCTTAGCAGCTGGTGCTACACATAAGTGGCGTAAGTGAAAAATATGATATTGCCATCAAAATGGTTTGCAAAATATTTATTATTTTAGCCAAATATAAATCTTATATATTGTATATAACTTACAGTAGAACTACTTCATAGCACAAGTTTATCGACCCCAACCGCTGCCAACTTTAATCTACACTATTTTCATCAAGTTTTTTCTCTTTTTTGTCATGAAATATATTTTTTACACAACAAAGTGTTTCCCTCCCTTTTTTAGGCTATTAGTAGTGATTTAGTTGTTTTCAAAGTTAAGGTCATTTCCTATTTAATGTCAAATAACGCCTCAGGTATGTAATTGAATAATACTGTTAGAAAAGTTTTTTACTTCTTTTTTATCAGAAACTTTTTAATTTTATTTTCAGTAAATTTGAAAAAAGAATTTTGCAGATAATTTGATACTATTCTCGGTCGACTTGATTTAATCATCAAAATTAACGCTCGCTTTAATAGTTATCCTAATTTAGAAATTGTCGAAAACTTGATTTTATTTTTATTTTGTTGAGTGCAAACTTATGTTTAATAAGGTATTTCTCTGTTTTTATTTAGTTGAAATACTGATTTCATTATGCATTGATTGTATTTTGTGAGCAAAATATTCCACTCATGAAAATAATTTGGCGTAAATTTTTATATTTATTCTTAACTATTAACTACTTGAAGCCATTAAACTAAATCTCATGTGATTTCATTATTTATTATTATTAGAGCCACTTTACAGTATTCTCTTCAAAAAGTCGTTAGCCATATACCCAATACATTCGGGTCTTGAATATTATCGTTACTCTATTAGACAATTCCATTATAATTGAAACGCTAAAAATTTTAATTATTCCCTTTTAAAGTAATTTATTATTTTAATTTCTTAATTAATTCTATGCTTTCTTCTTAATCAAAGAAATAAAATAAGCCTTAAGTTTATCAGGAATTGAATAAATTATTTCTAATATTCAAATTGCATTAATTAATTAAATTTAAACATAAATAAATTATAATCTAATTAAAGCGAAATGTAAATAATTTAAATACTATTATGCAATCTCTTTATGTTTTTGGTACTGTTATGCTATTTATCATGAAAGCTAAAAATAATGCATTAATTCTTTACTTTTACAAAATACGCATTGCATTAAAGAGTATTATATTATAGAAATAGAAGGAATATAACTCATGTTATTACTGATTGTTATGGCAATGAAAAATAATTATGAGGCGTATACTAACTATAAATAAATTGACTCAATTGTTAAGTTTTATCTCAACTCTAAGAGCACTAAAAATATTGCATTACTGGGAAATTATGTATTACTTTAATTTGTGGTAAAAGTGATTCAGCTATCATTATGTTTGAGCTGTCTCTTCCCTTTTTACTTGAATACTCTGATCCTCAATGAATCTCATATTTCGGTTGTTATGGTTACGCCACTTTGGAGTCTCACTAAATCCCAATCGTGTTCAATATGCCAGAGATAGCAAACACTTTATCAATTTCATCTTCATCTCGCATTCTCTTTTATTTCTTTATGTCTATCCATCTGTCAGTTTCTCTCTCCCCACACATATATTCTGCTTGAGGCTGATTTTCATCGGTTGTATGGAATCAAATTGCTATAAAACAGGTCTAAAATATACAATATTTCATTATGCATATGCTTTATTAGAATAATATGAATGACTAGTTTTCATCAAATAAACAACATTTTATTCGCATAATGTTAGAGACAGTTCAATATTCCTTCTGTATCAATATCTAAATACTGAATAATTGAAATTTCTTTCCTAATTCATGAACTTTGTCACTATTGACTTATTTCTCAAATAGAGATACCAATCACGAGAAAATATAATTTATCATTGAATTGATTTTTTTGCCAATAATTTCTGAACAAGAATTTTCTAAATAATAAAAACCATTTTCTATTTGTTAGAGTGTAAGAAAAATAAGTG
>JAUJYT010000754.1:0-15560 GCA_033996565.1 Nanhermannia nana
TTTAAAAGTTTATATTTTATGAACTACAATTATATATAAGCAGAGCATAGGCTAGACTGAAAAGCCTAGGCTCTAGGCTTGACTCGAAGGTCTTTTGAACCTGAGGCTCAAGTTCAGGCTCTGAGGTTCTCGAGTCGGATTTAGGCTTAGATTCAGAGTTTTCGAGCCTATGCTCTTCATTAATTATACTGTACATAGCGTTGCAAAATACAAAATAGTACTGTGAAAAATACTGTAATGCATAACGATACTAAAATGTTATGTATTTATATACTAATTAGAGCTCTTTAATAAACTTCACGCGAAATTATGTCAAACAATCATCTCTATTAATAATAACAATGATTTGAATAAAAGTGTTATAAAGTAACTTATTTGGTGTGATATTATTATTGGGAAATGTTTAGAAATTTTTGTTTTCATGAGAAACTTTTCCTCAAAGTTTATTTTTTTAAAAATAGTTCAAAATTTTTATTTTTTGAGTATGTGATGAAATATACTTATTTTCTACAAAATCAAAACCAGCAAATGCACGATGAAGTCAGTGAAACAGAGAATATACGCAACAATTTGGCGATCGAACGGATAATAGTTGGCGGATGTGATATATTACTAGACGTTAATAATGTATTTATTAGAAAGGGAGGTGTGATTCAAGTTATAGGAGGCGATAAACTCAAGTCACAGCGATCGAGGATCGGATCACTACGAGGTGAAAAAGAAATGGTCAGACAATGCTATTTGTTTACGAATCACATGTTATTATGCACGCGAACATCGGGTGGAAAACTAAATCTACTTGAGGTAAAGTTTAATTTTAAAGCAAGAATTAATATGAAATTACTTTAAAACTTTGTTATGGATTATATTTAATGTTGTGCAGGGAATTGGAAAAATTCCATTATCTGAAGCAACTCTTATAGAAGATCCAAACGATCAGTTCCAATTCACAGTTGATGATGGAGGTGAGGCTATCTCTTGTATTCAATCGGATATATTCGTGAATTCCCTTAAGTTTATTCTTAGTGTTACTTTATTTCTATATTTGTTCACTTTTAATCATGCGATCAATAATGAATGCTCTTTTTCATATTTCAGAGGGTTCTCTCAGCTCAGCATCAAGTCACTCAAGTGAATGCGGAACTGGTTTACAACCGGCATCTGTCGGTCTAAGTTCTAGTGGAAAAGACTATGGAGGTCTTGATTTTAAGATCATTATTGATTCTAAGACGGGACCCGCAAGTACTTTACATTTAGTGGCGCCTACAATGCAAGAGAAAGCCGCCTGGACTAGTGATATCAGTCAGGTCTGACATCAATCTTAATATTCATCGCTTTAAACAAGTTGTCTTTCTGTACATTCATTTTAATTGTATTATTTAATAATCCTGTGTCAGTTGTTTGCACTTTACTGCTCCTCCCTTTCAGCCATGTTTCAAATATGCAAAAAATTTTATTCTTTTTTTTATAGATATTTATAGAAACTATTCGTTAAAGTGACAGTTATTTTTACGAATAAGTTATATTTGCTATCAACTCAATTTAATAATGTTTGCTTAAAAACTTCTTTTATTACCCTTAAAAGACTCTTTCGTCTCAAGCACTTGCTTTTTAAGAATTTGTTTTCTCATAAATTAATAATTATTCCAAAAGAAAATCTGAATTAAAAAATTGTAAAATCTATCATTTTATTCATATGAGAAGAAATGATTTCTTTCTTGCATAAAGATATCAAATTTATTGTTTTTCCCCCATAATTATAAAAAAGTTAATTGGTAAGACATTTGTCGAAAAGTTACTATTTTTTGCAAATTTGAAAAAACTAATTTCTTTTATGTATTTTATTTAATTGCTCAATAATAGCAGTATATTTTGATAGCAAATTGCAATTTATATAACCGACACTTACGAGTAAACATGCGATTGTAAAGTCCATATTTAAGTTTGCTTATACAGTATATATAATGTATATATATATGTATATATGTGTATATATGGGTTCATCAGAATATTTGTATTTCGCCTTTCATTGCTTTTGTGAAGCTTAAAGCCTGATTCTATTTATATAAACCATACCCATCATAACAGAGTTTTCTAACACCATGCAACCAATGCCAGACTTAGCATTGTATTGATTTTTTAGCGATGACGCTCGTGCTTGCCTTTGAGATGCAAGCATTTTATCGAAATGAAGTATCTCTTCTTTTATATGGTTGCTATGTTCACATTGACAAGAAATATGGTCATTCGGATCATATTTGCCATTTATATCAATATTAATACTAACTAATTGATTCTAAATGATTAAGTTCAATCCAATGCATTTTTTAAAATAACGTTTAGATCTTTATTCAGGGCATTCTCCTATACAAAAATATGTTATCGTTTTTTGTCATTTAATATACTTATCAATCAATAATTATTTTATTGTTAATGTGATTCTCGGACTCGAACAAGAGGAGATTTATTTAATTCAAATTTTTAAAGTTTTAAACTTTTTAATTTGCAGAAAATTAAATCGAATTTACTTAATATATTTCTAATAAAATAAACTCTTTATAGAGAAGAGCGTCTGTTTTTTATAGAAAGCAAAATAAGCTCATTTCATAAATCCTATTAAGCTTAATATATCTTTCGAATGAATAGCTGTAAATTCGATTCGATTTATTAATCTTTTGAAATGAATGCAGAAATTGATTTGTTTGAAGCACTTGAATGCTAAATGAAACCCAATTAATAAAACTAATTATATGATTTCTATAATGACTCCATACAACTGGACATACTCTCGATACTTGCGATACTCGACAATGGTGTAGTGTATCGATAACGTACATTTCAATGATCTATTTCACGGCACAATGAGTGACTCATCGTCAGTAACAATGCCTCATTCCATCAGGTAATCAAACATTTTTCAATTATGTAAACTCAAATGCCATCGCATATAAATAACATTATAATTACCGGTGCGATAGAAACGACCCGCGACTATTTAAGGATGACGTCGACATACGATTTAGTCGCACATTAAACTCATGCAAACTGCCACAAATTCGTTACGCAAGCCCTGAACGCTTGTTCGAGCGTTTAACTGATTTAAGATTTCTGAGTATAGACTTCCTCAACACATTCCTACTCACATATCGCGTCTTCACTGATGGGGTCACTGTTTTAGAAGCACTTAAGAAAGTGCACTACAACCCTGAATCACAGTTAAATTCGATGTCATCTTTACACGACTCAACCGGTTCTTTAGATGACATTCAGACACATTCAAAAAATGATGGACACTCCCAGTTAATCGCAGGAGACCTGCTTTGCACTGTTGATTATGACTATTCACGTCGTATTAGCACTGGTTCTATGATTTCCGATATCAATGATTTACATCGAGAATCTGTTGTTTCTAATTCTGATTCCACAGCCGGACAACAACTCCAACAGGCACAACAAATGCTCCAAACATCAGCGCGTACTACACAGCATTGGAGACTCAGTTATCGTAAATGTAAGCATTTTCAGTTATATTTTTCATTAATTAACTAATTTAACTATTTTTGTGACCAACAGTCGAAGAGGAACAGGCGAGGGATCGGTATCTCAAGAGATTAGGTGATAGAAGTCATTTACAAGGAAGTATTTGTAGCACAACTGATATGCCATCCGGTCTTTTGCTATCGCCGGGTATAGACCCTATCGCAGTGCCAGTCCCACCACCTCCGAGTCCTGAAGTGCCGTATGTCACAGATATCGGTGATTATCAGCCCGACATCCATATGGTGAGTCGAGATATTTTTATAAATATTTATCAGTTATTTAAATGTATTCTCAAAACGGTTTATTTGTCAATATTCTGTTCAATTTTGCGCAACTTATGAAACATTTATATTTTTCAAATTATTCATAAGATTTGTAGAAATCACTGGATTAGAAATAAAAAGATGTTCAACTCAAGATAGGTAGCTATGAGACTAAAACAAAACTAAAACCAACTATTGTTGAGCTGTAGAAAAATTGTAACTTTTTTTAAAAACTTTTAAAGGAGGAAAATATTTTTTAATTTTTAAACTAATGTTTAAAACTGTTTCATAATTTAATTCTAAAGACTATTAGCATTATTTTTTATGAAATTTCAAAAATAAATAAGTATATTATTCATTGCTTTGTTTCGCAATCAAAAAATGCGAAAAAAATATAATAACTTTAAAGTCAAATTAATTAATAACTAAAGTCTGCACCCGTTGCTTTGCAACTCAGTAACTTAATTATAAATATGATATTACCCTGGAATATAAGAATATTTTTTATTTTTTCAAAAAACAGCATTTATAAAGCATTGTTATAGCCTTTAAAGTGCTTTTGACTTAAAAAAAAATTCTATGACAAAAATCTCTATCTTATTGTTGTGAAAAGTTTTGTTACATTATTCTTCAAATATGTGGCTATTTTTTACTATTCATAAGTTTTACAGCAAAAATTAGTAAACATTTAATCTATTTAATGGAATAAAATAGTGATGATTTTAAACTGAATTCAATTGAAAATGAAGTTTAGATGTGAGCAAAACTATACCTTAATCTCTTTCTTCACAATGCAGTAATACATCACTACAATTTCCTGAGATGACCATTATATTATATATAAACTATTTATAGAGAGACCGTATCAATGATTATAAAAGTTAAGGTCATATTTCTTGATGTTAACCCATGTGTGAAGAGAACATAGAAGACATGACATGACATACGAAGAGTAACTCATGTCCTTGGAGCCAAATGTAATTCTAGGTTTAAAAGTTGGTCCTAAATATGATATTAGGGTACAGCATAAGAGTAGTATCATATACAGTGTTCAATTTAGTACATTTATAACATGTTTTGAGCACTAAATTCACTGCTATGACATTGGGTTGAACCCTAATTTAATTCTTTAAAGTTTAATAAACTACTTTAACAATTAGTTTAGCTATGGTTAAGTTTGACTCAGGTTTAAAATGTGATAAGCTTGCAAAAAGTTGATTGTATTTGATGCCACTCTAATAACCTAACATTATATTGAGGATCAGCTCATAAACCTATCATTATATTTGGCGAACTATATATCATTCTATACCAAAAAGTATCAATATGTTGGTCTATACTCACTATTTGGCACTTTTTCAGAGCAATTTTCACTTAAAATAAGTAATTTTTGAATTGAGATTAAAGTATGAGTAGTAAAGAGTGAATTTTATTTTTAAACAATTTAATAAATTAGTTAATAAAATAGTCACATTCATAATAAAGATATAAAAATATGAGATTCCGTTATATTAAATATTCAGAATTTGTAAAGATATTCAGCTCTAGTTCTTTGTAAATAAAAATTAAAGTCATTTACATTTGTTTCTGTTTATGAGTAACAGTTTTTTCAATTGCCATTCAATTCGATTCTTTATTCAAGACATAAAGTCAGAAATAGCTTACGTGACATCAAATTAAAGCAGAGCTTTTTCATGTATAAAGCTTTAGTATACTGTATATGAAAAATATGTGAGAAAACGTAATCTAATAGGATTTGTTTTGACAATTAGTTATATTCAACTAATAAAAATCAAAAAGTTCTGCTTTAATATTAATTAAAAATTATTTTTATTTAATTATTAATAATTATTAATAATTATAAATAATTATAATTATAGTTTATAGTGAAATAACGGTCTGCTTTAACTTGAAGCTAAAGTTTATGTCTGAACGCATTCATAAAATAATAATTTAAATGCTAATTAATTTTCAAATTAACAAATTTGTCAATTATTTTTTCTTTTACTGATAGTTAGTATTTATCAAAATAAAATGTTGCGTTTCAAACAATTAAAAAAAGTATAAATAAGTCATGAAAATGACTTTATTGTCATTTATGTTAATAAAAAAATAATCATTGAAGTGATCGTATAAGAGATAAAAGTCAATAAAACTTTCATTATAGAGATTTTGATAGAATTTTTGAATGCATAAAAACTAAAACACAATGAGTTTTCTAAATTTAGTATTGAATGTTCTATTTTTATATCTCATTCAGATGAGCGGCGATTCAATAGACAATGAAAACGATCAGATAGTGGGAGGAATTATGACACAATCTGAAAAACTTCAAGTCCCGGTCCATTCCCAGTCATGCGACACATTGACAGCAGATCAAAGTTATCCGACTTCTCCGCTGAGTTCTGCGACAAGTTCTGCAACTCTGGTTGGAAGTGATAGTAAAAGTGGTTCTCCGCGTCCGAGTCCTGTCAAAAAGACAGCTCCCATAAAACTGCCTCCAATAGACAATTTAAATTTAGTTAATCATAATGATAGCACTCCTCCATCAACACCTCCTCCCATAACCCCAAAGCAAATGGCACCCCAAACACCACCCATTTCAAGTGTGGGACAATGTTTTGTGCTACCATCGAGAACTCAAACACAACCCAAACCTACTTCAGCTCCAACCGGAAGATTAAGTACTACAAGTACCACAGCAATGAATTACTTAAGAGTAAGAGGAGCGGGAAGTAAGAGAGGAAGTGCTAGTGATACAGAAAGTATGGCCAGTCAATCAGTGACCCCAAGAAGTTCTTTCCAAACGGATACCACAATCTTGAGTACACCCCGCAGTTCGTTCCAACACCCGGACTCACCACAAATGACAAGCAAAGCAGGAGTTGTTGTCACTTCATCACGAACCTCATCAAGAAGATCAAGTACTGCATCTGCCGCTTCAGGTAATGCATTAAATAGCTTTATATTTAGATATTGCAGGCCTTGCGGGCAAATAAAATGTTTATATACTTATACTAACGAAGTCGTAAATCTTGAAACTTTCATTTATATATATATATATATATGGGGTCACACACATAGTACGCACGCAGTTTTGTACCATTTTCAGACCCTTACCCCCTCTCTTTCCGCATCTGTACCCTATTATATTATATGTTCCATATTATATCATATTGTATAATATGTATAATACCACTTAGAGACGTATAATGGGTTCAAAGAAAAACGGCGAAAATTTCACTAAATTTTAGTATAAAATAAAAGTCATTTTCAAATAACCTGATTATAGATATATCAGTGAGAAATAATCTGTAAAAGTTTAAATTCAAATGCAAACTTGTGAACTAAAGCACCTAATGCTCTAATGAATAGTTAAAAACTTATTAAAACTTAAACCTTTCAACTGTTTTACTTTTCTATTAACACTGAAAAGCTGTCATTTTAATCCTTTACCGTTTTTCTTTAAAACCTATTGTACGTATATATTTGCTCGACGCCCCCTGACGCCCCCTTCGCAAAATTTTACACAATTTTATTAATAATTAAACCAAATATTTAAATCTTCTGTAATATAAATATTTTTTGAATTGTTTTGATTGACTACTTCAACATTGTTGATCACCTAAAGTAATAATCTATACAATTAATTTTGGTGACTAAGTCTGTCACACTTTCAAATACTCATGTGCTCTATATAGCAAACGAGACAAAGTGTTTTGTTGTGATACGTGTTTTATTGATGGCAGACATCATTATCTAAATACCTTAACGGGATTGCAAACTAAATTATAATTAAATTAAATATAATTAAGTAAACTTGCGAAGCAGTGAAGCATCTAGTTAAATTATTGTAGTTGTCGTCGAGCAGCTATTGTGTTTGTCCGGTAATTTTCATTGAGATGATTGCAATAAGTTATAGAATATTCTTTCTACTTGTTCTCTACTGATGGACAAAATTAGTTTAATGGTAGTAGGTACAAGATAAGTTGTAATCACTTCCAGTCTTAAGATTTTAACAATAAAACACAACATTTATAAGGATTTTTTTTGCAAAATAATGTACGTACATTTATCTTATACCCCTCTCCTCCCACGCGTACGCTTTTGGACCCCCTCCCTTTGACTGCGTACATACTATGTGTAAACCCTTCTCAATCTTATTTGCCTCGCGGATCAATTGCATATTGATTATCACGTGATTCTCATTGGGCTTAATGTTAAATTTTTAGCTTTAGGATCCACTATTAATCAGCAAAAGGCTGTTTGAGAACCGTTGCTTTAGTAGATTTAATAGACTCACACTTGTTTTAATAATAATTCACTTTAATTCAAGGCTTTAAAATTTAAAGTTTAAATATTTGTATTTAGCTTTCATATTAAGCAATCAGTGAGTAATAAATTTATATAAAGCCTCATTTGATTTAAGTTAAAACCAAACATGAGACTCAAATTTTCGATTTTATATAAATTGAAATTCAGAAAAGGTATCAGTCCTTCCACAAGCCTTAAGAGAAAAGGTATTCTAAGGTATCAATTAGTCATGAGCGCGAGATCTCGTCTTGCGAGACGAGACGTGTTCGGTAAAATTTATTAAAAGGCATTTTTTATTACAAATAACTGGTGTATTAGAAGTCTAAATGATTTTTGCATTAATGGGCAGATAATTAGGCGTATGCCCTAATCACAAAAGTCAGTATTTAGAAGCTTAAGTTAAGAGTCACTGTAATTCACGAGACGAGACGAAATGCAAAATCAAGTGAAAATACGAGACGAGATTGTACTGCATTGCACGAGACTTAATTTGATTGGAAATCATTTGATTACCATATGTTTATTCAATTAGTTTTAGAAATTTCTTCGCATCTAAACCCATATTAGTATAATATGTGTATTTCCGAAAAATTTACAAATAATTTATTTTGTATCTTAGAAAAGTCACAATTAACTTACAATGAACTTACAATGAACTTACATGTTACAGCCTTAACTTTTCTCTCGCTTCAATATAATTAATTATAGAATAAAATGAGTTGACTGCCTGAGTTGAGCCAAAGTTAGGCTTAAGATTAATGTGCAAAGCCATATATATTACAAAATATTAATATTTGTGTCAATTTATTCAATTAGCGTTCGCAGTGGCCACAGCAGCGTCTAGTAATCCCCCCGAACCAACGGATCATTCGAAACAACCACAGCCCCAATCAAGAGGTAACAGTCGCCTTCCGAGTGCTGTTGGAACGGATCTGAAGATTC
The DNA here is from genome assembly GCA_033996565.1 of Nanhermannia nana. Taxonomy (NCBI): domain Eukaryota; kingdom Metazoa; phylum Arthropoda; class Arachnida; order Sarcoptiformes; family Nanhermanniidae; genus Nanhermannia; species Nanhermannia nana. The sequence continues at coordinate 9,060 of JAUJYT010000754.1, forward strand.
CTAACGCTAATCGTGTTAAAAGAGAATCGATGATCAGTACCGCCGCCACTATGAGAGTTCTTAATGTGTTGAGACATTGGGTTAGCAAACACTCACAGGATTTTGAAAATGACCCAAAATTATTACAATTAACGACAGATTTCTTGGAAGAATTAGTTCATAACACAAACTTACTTCCAGCTGAACATAAGGCTGCGGTACAACTATTACAAATGATTTCAAAGCAGGCCTTAGAACATAGAGACAAAGTCGATTTGGATGTCTTGTTGTCGCCGCCAATAAACCCGAGCAAAGACAATATTGAAACTCTTTCAGCACTTGAAATTGCAGAAGTCATGACATACCTCGACCATAAAATTTTTATACGAATACAAAGTGAGGAATTTTTAGGCCAGGCGTGGATGAAGGAAAATAAGGTATTGACTCTATTTTTATTCATATGATTTATGTTGCAGTGAATAATACTTAATAAGCCAATTGAACTTTAGAAGCCACGCATTCAGCTTTACAATTAATAATAATTTAATGTCAATATTGAGAAAATTTTTTGAGACTTAAGCATTTTTTAAATGTAACTTACTGTATTTTCAATTTTGGTAAAATTTGGTATAGGAATAGTTAGACTTAGGATTTATTTTAGCTGACATTTGTTTGCTAAGCAAGAAGCAGTGTTCATTGCCTATATAAAGAAGAAATTGCTTTATTTTCATTAAAGTCGCCAAGAGGGTCCAGGTTTTGAGAAAGTGGAAAAGTATACTTTTGGCTTTCCTTTGGGTTTTAAATAGCATTTTCATGCATTAGCAGAGAATTTTACTAAACTATGAAATTTTAAACTAATTAATTTTTAAAATATCTTATTATTTGTTTGATTTAATAATTAGTAAGATAACGACCAAAATTGAGAAATATTTGTACTATTATAAAAAAAACCAATGAATATACAGGAGTTATCAAAATTAAGCATTATAGTTACCGGTTGTCTTCTGATGAAGAGTCGGTTGTCATGTTTCAGGATTGACAATATTATATAAGTATTGTGAGCTCAATATACTTACGTTAGTATTGACAAAATGTATTTACTTATATTTGCAGCAGTCCCTTAGTTACATCTTTACCACATCATATTCCATTTGAAATCGTGTTCTTAAAATTTAAAGCTTCTGTACCTCTTCCTCGATTTGCAGGATTTTCATAAACTCTCCCTTAGCCTCAGAGCTTAGTCAGATTTAAAGCATTAGAAATCTAGGCTTAAGATCTTTTTGTTTTTTAACAAGCAGTCATAATTGATCTTTGGAATCACCAAATATGATGACAAATGTAAAAAAAGCTTCAGATTTGTTATGTTTACTTAACTATAAACTCCTTTTTGCCCTTATCTCTAATCGAATTGTTTCTTAAAAGTTATGGTCTAACAAATACAGACATTCAATAGAAACACAATTTTACTTCACAAATGCTAAAAATAATTGAATCGATTTCTATCGATTTACTATACAATAAGTTGCAATACTTGAAAAAATAAACAAGAGTAACATGCTTAACATTTCATAAGACTTGTTCTCTCTATTTGTCTGACTCAATCAGTTTGTAAGCGATACCGATAATTATTTCTTTTATGTCAAGGTTTCAAATGAAAGACTTTTCAGACATTTATATCTTTTTATATTTATTGATAAATAAATGATTCATCAAATTAAATTTAAATATCCATTAAATGTCTAACAAAATTGGTAAAGATATGAGTTGCTCAGTTAACTATTGAGCATCATTAATATTTTAACATCTTTATGCAGTTATAGCCAGAGACCCAACTTTGGGGGAATAAAAACCTTATAATTGAGGAAAATAGGAATTAAAGAAACCATTTTGGGATAAAAAGTGGAAAATATTTTATTATAATTATTTTAGAAATCTCAAGGGTGGTCAAAAATTCATAGATTTTCTGAGACAATTTTCTCGAAGGCGCTTTTCCGTCAAAAAATTTTCACGCCAAATTTATTTTTTAAATATTTCCCTTTTGAAAAAAATCATTAAAATAATAGATTTTATTTGCCCAGAATTTGATTGATTAAGGCAAAAATCTAATTCAAATTTTTTAGAAAAAATTAAAATTTTAATCAAAAAGGGAAACCAAATTATATTTTTTCATTTTTTCAGAAAAACTCAATGGGGTGAACAAGGTACGCCTTTTTAAAAACTTTAAAAAAGTTAAGGCTGGACCAAGTTATACATTTTTGACTTTCATATTTTTTGAGGTGTCAACCTTTACACAATCCTATGCCTTGTGCATATATGACTTAAAACACAATTGATTCATTATGTTCTTAATTTATCAATCTTAATCCCTCAGGTTTGAAAATTTTGACAATTTGTCCTAGGAATTTAGGAAAATCCTACTTTTAGGGGAATTATAGAAAATTTAGGAATTATATCCCAAAATGGGGAAAAGTGGGAAAAACAAATGTACTCCAAATTACTCTTTATCAATGGTTTCGTACAGAAAACCTATTTTACTACAAAGGGGAATAAAAATAAAAAGTGGGATTTACTAAAATGTTGGGTCTCTGGTTATAGCATAAAGTGTTCAATTCGTTCCACTCAAAAGGCATGTGTCTCAACACTAAGTAACCGATTTAAAAAAAAATTTGATCACAACAACCTTATACTAAAACATGTTGAAAACGATCATTTATATCGGCGGAGTCCAAGAAGCCTATGAATTATAGTGACTATAATATCTCTCAATACATAGGAATACATACATAAAATACATACTTATTTTCACAATAAATTACATAAAATACAAAACATATACTGTAGATTTATAGCTAATTCCTACCAGATTCCTACATCTAAACGTCAATTATTTATTATAAAAATTTTACTTGTCATCTAGTCTTTGGTATACACATTTTCGCAATGTTGTATTAATCCATCTCTACAGCCTTATCACTTAAATAGGTAAATTCATTTAGAGCTTGCGAACGAAAATTTTAGAATTCTAATCAATACAATCAATATTATTTGAAATATAATTGAACACGTGTATTTTTGTTTGACCTCAATTGTCTTAACATTATTACGGCAGTGCTTCAGATTTAAAAATTCATTTGACAATAGTCTAGAAATTACTATGAAATTACTTTACTGTGAAATCAAGTGTGTATTCCTATGGGATTCGGAGATATTCATAGGTTTCTTGGACTCCGCTTTGGACCGTTTTAAATGACTAACGGCCTTAAATGACCGTTTTGGACATATTTTGTTATAAGGTTGTTGTGGTAAAAATTTTTTTGAAATCGGTCACTTAGTGGTGAGACACATGCCTTTTCAGATATGTGCTAAAGTTATAATAAATTAATTAATTTTTAATGAATTATTCAGTTATAAAGTAACAAACGAGTTATCAAAATCAGAATAAAATTTAAAGAAAATTTTTAATTAATAAATTGATTCAATTGTTTGTATTTCTAGACAACACGAGCGTTTCACATATTGCTTATGACTCGACATTTCAATGATATCAGTCGTTTGGTTGCATCTGAGATAATGAGAGTTCCAGAGATACCTAAGAGAGTTGCAATAATAGAAAAATGGGCCGCAGTTGCAGATATTTGCCGCTGTTTTCATAACTTTAATGGAGTGCTACAAATATGCGCTGCATTTACCAACTCATCAGTATTTCGCCTCAAGAGGACGTGGGAGAAAGTGTGCAAAACGGTCAGAATACTCAGAACACTCTTTTAAAATATTTACTTTAAGCATAAAAATATATTCATATTCTTTGCAAATATTTGAAAATATCAAACTATTCCGGAATAACGTTTTGTAAATAGATTTTACTATTTTGCCCGCAAATCATATGTAAGAAAGTGTCATTTCGAGAACTGAACCCTTCAAAGTTGGGTGTGTTTAATGTGAAATTAATATAAAATAGCTATGAGTTCGATATAAATTAGTATTTAAATAATTGAAATTAATTGCTTTTCATCTATAGACCAAACAAACAATTGATAAATTACAAGCGTTGGTATCAACTGATGGACGCTTTCGAAACATGAGAGAAGCTCTACACAGATGTGATCCTCCATGCATTCCATACTTAGGCATGTATTTGACTGATCTATCATTTATAGAAGAAGGAACGCCTAATTTCACAGAAGAAGGGCTTTTAAATTTCTCCAAAATGCGAATGGTATGCATTCAAATAATTAAATTAAAGCAAATCTCAAACTTATTTGTGTCCCAATTGTGTTGAACAGATCGCACATGTGATTCGAGAGATTCGTCATTTTCAACAAACACCATACAAAATAGAACACAATCCAAAAGTGACAAACTATTTATTGGATAATTCAAGACATCTTCCGGACGAAGAACTATATCAGCTCTCACTGTGTTTAGAACCAAGACTGTCTCGTCTCGGAACTAAGATTACTACCACTGGAGGCAGTTCTGGGTCTTCTTTCGGAGGCAGCAGTCCATCACATTATTCATCTGCGACGTAACAAATGATGATTTTAACAATTTTTAAATCATGTTTTGGTAAGAATTTATTTTAATAACATTTAGAGTTATTATTAAAGTTACTTTATTTGTACAACATTTAGAAGAAGTCAAATTTCTTTTGATTGAATCGCTGTTAAACTTACAGTTAAAGACTTTTAATACATTTTACTTTTAGTTGATATACAGTATACTCTGTACTGATATCTCATCTCTTGTTAGACTTTCAATATAACGATCAAAACGTTCTTAATCTAACTTTTTTCTGCTGTTATTTAAAGATTAATTAATCGATTGATTAATATTAAGAATTGAGAGAATAGTTAATTAAAATTTATGTGTTTGTAGAAAGTATTAGCAGAAGACTAAACACTGATTTAAATTAAAACAAAGCTAATAAAGCCCTTCGAAGTGCAGCCGACGAATATTACATAACAGTTTTGTTATCTCGATGTTTGCTTCAAAAATGTTTGAATGGAAGCGCGACTAATGTTTTGTCTTATTTATATGTCTTATATGGTTTACATTCAATATTAATTATAATCATTAATTAACATTTTCATTATATGCAGATTTTTACTTATATTTGCTTATATACTAATGGTATTCAAAAATATGTAGTAATTCATTATAATTATAAATTAATTATAATTAACTTATTTTTAGTTGATTTGTATAAGTGTCACAAAAATCACAAAAAGACGAAACTGTAAATTCTATATATAGTATCTTATATAAGCTTATATATCAATATACAAAATATATATTATAAAAATCTTATATACTTAAGTCTTCCTATCACGACATGTAAATTCCCTTTTTCTATATTGTGTAACAATTGATGGTGTACTTTATAAACTGCAAGCACCTTACAGTTACAAACTTGTAATACATATTGTACAGTACGGTTATCTGTTTAGTAGTTTAGTAGCTATTAGTTATGTTTGATCTCACTTTCCAACTATTTCCAATTATTTACAACTATTACCATATAAGTACAGTTGTGTTCAAAAAATTATGTCTAATTCAGTGATGCCTAGTCATCAATGTTAGGGTGAGACATTCATTTTTAAATTTATAAGATATGGTATTCAATTGATTATTCAAGAAAATTATTTTTATTCAAATTGACGAAAGAGCTAACATTCAGTTACATAATTATAAACATAATTACATTAGATATTAAAGACAAAAATTTAATAAGAACAACAAATTCAAAATAGAAATATGTCTTAAGAACTTTAGAGACCAAATCGTAAGTTTAAAAGGTTGCTTACGATAACAATCAGTAAACATTGAATCAAAAATTATTAATTATGAAATAAAAGTTTTACGGTGTTTTTGCGTCAAAAAATACGTCAAATAATTTATAGTGAACTAATTCTTTAAGTTTTTATTATTTTATATATGTTTAAGAACACGTGAAATACATTAAATTAGCATTAAATGTTAGGAAAAAATTATGTTATATTTCGAAATAATTGATATAAAAAATTAATTTGCTTAAAAAGGTAGTTATAGATGCTTTTTATTAGTAAAAGAATGTAATTTATATAAGTGACACAAAAGTAAATAACTTATTGCAGTCAAAGTATGAGTACCTCACATACAGTACTATTTCTTAAGTGATAAGAAAGTTATCGTCAGTGTTGGACATCCAGAGTGGTCTCAAAATGAGTTCATCAATAAAATAACATATGAGACATATTTCAGGTTATGATTAAGCATACATTTTATGCATTAGTTATTAAAGTTATTATTATATAACACGAGAAAAATATTAAATTCAACAAGACTTTTGTCACTGTTAGTACACATTGTTTTTAATAATACGTGCCATAAATGTTAATGATATACAGTCTGTCCCCGTTATAGGCAACCCTGATATAGGCAATTTCGGTTATAAGCCACTGCTTTGTTATGCACCGGCCATTCCTATGGGTCCATAATGTTAAATAGTTCGGATATAAGCAACTCGTTTATAAGCAATACCCC
>JAUJYT010000755.1:0-15539 GCA_033996565.1 Nanhermannia nana
ACTTTTAAGTATATTTTAAATTTTAAAATTGTATTATTTCACTATATATTTTAGGCTTTAGATAATAAGTTTTAAATTTTTACTTTTAAACGCGTATAATATGGGCCGTATAATAGCATTGTTATAGCCTTTACGGTGCATTTTGATTTTTTTGAAATTTTTCTTAACTTAAATCTCAATCACATTATTTTAAAAATTTTTATCACATTATTGCGGACGTACACACACTGACTTAATATTTTTAATAATATAGATGATTAGTTATTTACGCTAAGACTTGGCGCGCGTTAGCGCTATAATTACTCTGTAATCACTTTTAAGTGCATATGATTTACACCAAATGAATTTTAAGTTAGGGTTAGGTATTGATAATTTACGCGCTAATATATTAAATGATACTCTCTTGTTTATTAGAACAATTAAATGTTGGCGCCAGAAAAGCCCAAAGTTCAGATAAAAGTTAATTAATATAAATTAAATGTTTCAGTTTTTCAAAATAGAGATTTTGATTGTTTATTCTTAAACTGCAATCACAACATTTAACTTAAGCTATTTTAATACCTGAAAAAGATTTAAAGATTTAAATAAGTCTAACTCTCTCTTGATCTTAAGCTTATAGTAACTGTATCTGTTGAGTTTGCATACCTTATAAATATACATGGACATGGACATTAACATAACCACTAGTGTAGCTGCTACAGTACCTAATATTTGGTTCAATATTTCTTATTTAATTGAAAGAAACGCTGCATTAAATAGTTTGCTTTTTCATCAAAGTATTTATAGTCATTTATTTTACTATTGTTTACAGAAATAGTTTAACTCTCAGCTTAAACTATTAAATAAATTTCAAAACTTAGATAAGCTTAAGAACTTTTAGATAAGTTTCAAAGCTTTTGACGTTTATATTTGACAGAAAGGCTCAGCAAGTGTTCAATTTAATTGCTATTTGTGCTGATTTGAAAATTTTATTAAATAAATAAATTTTTTGAATATTTCTGGTAAGAAAAAAACTATTAAAGATAAAAATAATTTCTTTCAATTCTCTACTTATTTATTTTGAAAAACTTAATTCATTGAAATTCTTTGAATTGAAGAAGTCTTGCACTGATTCGAACATCAAACCAGTATTTACAAGTATTTATAAATAATATTAAGTATATATTGAATACATTTTAATGAAAGACCAGAATCACAATGAATTAAAAATGATTGTTTCGAAAAGATTGATCACAAGAAATTACATTAACTTTTTTACTTCAATCAAACCTTGAAAAGAAACAATAACTATAAGAAACAAATAATTTCTAAAATTATTTTATGAAATACATGTTTGTTGAAAACATACATGTCATGAAAGTTGAACACATTTCCATCTTATTATAATTTACGAATTAGGGTTCATTAATATTGATAAATAATGAATAATTAACGTGAGACTAATTGTTTTGGATCTCAAAGTTTGATCAATGATTTGCTAAATTAAACTAATTCTGTGTGTCAATTATTTGTGAATTTAAGTACTAAATAAATATTAAAATAGGTCTATCAATAGCTAAGACACTTCAATATTTTGAAATGAAACCGACTTAATGTTATGTCAAAGTCACTTCAAATGGTTGTAATCTTCAGATTCGGAAGCTGTCGAACATTCATCTCTGAGTTATATAATTTAATTTATTCATTAATCTATTGCGTGATCTGTTTAATGGGTTAACTCTTGATTCGATGTAAATTCTCATAAAATTAATCTCAATATAAGTGAATAAGATTCAAAACCTTGAAAGTATTAGGTCTTTAATTATTAGTCAACATATTTGTTGGAAACAATGACTTTAATAATAATCAACTATAATACACAACTTTACATTAGAAACGAAAACAAATGCTTTATTTGATAAAAACTAAAATAAAAATATTCACTAATATCATTACAATTGAATTTAAATAAACTAATTTTGTGTAAATAATTGCATTTAATCGTATAAAAAATTGTTTAATTCAAATTGTACTATCATTTTATTACATTAATATAATTAATTCTAATATATATTTATTTATTAATTACAATTTAAACACAATTAAAAATATGCTACCATTCAATCATTGAATGATTGGATTGAAATCAAAATAATCATCGGCTGAACTAATTATAAAATAAAGATAAATTCGAAGTAATGTTGGAATGACTATATCGAGTGCATTACAATAAACTGGTGTTCAATAAAATGGCAAAACTAAGAAAACGATTAAATAATTAAACATCATTTAAAGCTATCAAACCATTCAAGTTGATTGAGTAATGTTTTGGAAAAGCTTTTGCCCCCAAAACGTCTCGAGATCGAAGGGTTCAAACTCTGCGTTAAACAATTGAGTCAATTATTGACATTATATCATATTAAACAAAGTGATTGATGGCTTACTTGGCAAATGAGATGTTTTGTCGAGTTTATAGTAAGTGATTTGATTTGAAGGCACTTTTATATTTGTATTTTTAAAATCACCGCTTAATGAAAATCTGTTCACAGAATCCAACTCTCTTTTCACACATTTCCAGCCTATTAAAGATAATTATCCATATGTTTAATAACACACTAAACACAAGACTAAATCAAATCAATAATCGTTTAAATGGGTTTAAATCGTTTAATATTCAAATCGTATTTATTATTAATCAAAAATTACTAAAATATTTTTCAATTTAAATAGAGTCAAAAGTGCAACACTTAAATCTAATTTGCAAATAAGTGCATATTTAAAGTTCAAACTGTAAGCCAAGGGCTCAAATAGTTTCTGAATACAAGTTTTAATATATATAAACCGGTGTAAAAAAATAAACAAAAGTTTTAACCGTAAAAAATAGATTATGTTTTTAGACATTAGACCACAATAATAAAAGCTCAGAGAATGACTGTATAGCTGTGCAGAGACGAAAGTGAAGTTTAGTTAAATGAGTCCACAATTGAGAGCTCAACTAAATCGTTAATAAAATTATAACTATTTTATTATCATTTTTAATATTAATTACATTTTTGATGATCAGTAAATTGCATAATAATCAAAAAATAGTCATAATCTGATATTCAGTAAGGAAGACATAGAGTTAAGCCATCAATATATAGCTGACCCTCAAAAGTATATCAAATATTAAACGAGTGTTTAAGTGATGCAAACGTTATAATAGTTTAAAAATGAATTAAAACTAAATTAAATAATTGAAAGCAATAATAGTTAATATGTAAGTGAAAGACTGACTGTCATTAATGTATTGAATGATCTCTTGGTGTTGAGCACTAATAGTTTCCGTTTGATTTCGCATTTGATAAGACTTTCGGCCATTTATGTGGAACACTGGCTTTGGATGAGTTTCACCACTAATTCAGTCGTCAAATGAGAAAACATTTTATTAATAAATAACTCAATCAAAAGTATATTTAATTAAAAATGCTATTAAAAGGCAAACAATAAGAATGTGAGCCAAACCTGATGTCATTGATCGGCAAACTATTGAGTTCTCGTTTCAAATGAGGATCTCTTGAATTCTCCAAATTATCTAATTTTTGTGGAATAGCTGTTGGACAATAATTAACTATATATTTTACGTTAGAGAATATTTATTTCTAATATAGTATTTATTTATCTATTAATAGATATCATATCATAATCGTAAGTAACAATCAAATCAATCAAAAACTCTCGACCTCTTCTTGTTTTGGCCAAAAGTTTGGTTCCTTTATGCTCTTTAGACACCGAATACATATTTGAATCAAATTCTCTTCACTTCTGTTTATTTTATATTCAAATCAGTTTAAAGCTATTCTTATCATAAAATGTGTTGTTTTCAGACTTTTCTCTATTTTATTCATTAATTTATTTAAAACTTAAACTCTTATCTAAAAAATCTTAAGATATAATCAATTTTGAAAATTTTAATTATTTGCAAAATAGAGACAAATAATTGTTTTTTTTGTAAAAAATTAAGTTTTTTTCGTTTCAATTATTTTCTATTTAAATACTTTTTCTTTAAGTGAATTGTTTTTTATACGAATATAATTCACATATTTAGGCGACGAATGAATGGCATGTATGGCATCGCTTTTCATTGACTGCATTTTTTATTATAAAATAAACTAAAGTTCAAAAACTTTTGCGATATTTGCGGACATTTATAAAAACAATTTTTTGATTGAATGGCTTTAAAGTTAGTGTATTTGTCGCAAACGTCGCAACACTTATTGCTTTTAATAATAATAATATTTTTCGCATCGATTTGTTTGTATTCGATGTTTTGAGAGGTTATGCGACTGTTTCTCATCTCATTGCGAGATAGCGTTGAAACCAATGACATAACGGGGCAATAAAAGGCGCCAAACATTCACTCATTTTGGGTTTTGTTTGTTTTTGATTAATATAAATATATAAATAATTAATTAAATAAAAGTGAAAATAATGTGCGAAACAACAGTAGAGAAATGTGAAGTAAAATATAATAATGAAAAGCATATAATAAATGAATACGAATATGACATTCAGTATTACCCATACTATAGAGCTCGCATTCATGCTCTCAAACCATTGATTATCAAAAGCGTTGCCAACAAATGGGGCGAAGATCTGGAGGTCATGTCTTTGCACGAAATCGCAGATAAAGACAAAGATTTAAATAATGAAAACATTAATAACGAGAAAAGTATTGTCATAATCGGCACTCTATTCAAGCGAATGACTCTTCAGCCCAATATTCTCAAAGAGTTGAGTGAAGACAACCAACTCATGCCTCAGCCGTTGGCAGAGAGGTTCATCAGTGAAGACGACACGCTTTGGCTTCAAGACGGAGACGAAAACATTCAACTCTTTGGAGACATCGATATCGCGAACCACTGCACAGGCATTTGTCTGGCTTTGAAAGGAAAAGACGACACCATTAACACCGGATTTATTGTCGAAGATGTTTGTTATGCCGCTTATTATCAAGAGCTTCACATTGAAAGACCTCTTCAGCAGAAAGACCAATACATAGCTATTGTTTCAGGTCTTGGATTCTCGAAGTTTATGAATGAGAACTCGAATCTGACGAAAGCTTTGAATATTTTGGTCGATATAATGAAAGGCAATTCAGAGTTCGGTCAATCGAAACCTATTTCTCATTTAATAATTGCCGGCAATTGTATTGGAATTAATGCCCGAAAACAAGAATCCGATTCATTAATAGAGAATAAACTTGAGGTTTGGAATCGAAAAGTGAGGGCACAGACCATACAAGCCGTCAAATTGTTTGATAAATTTTTAGAAAGATTAGGTCAGGCTATTAGTGTGGATGTAATGCCAGGAGATTTAGACCCAACCTCTCAACTCTGGCCTCAACAACCTCTGCATCCGTGCCTTTTGGGCAAATCATACACTTTTGCTTCTGTCAAATGCGTGACAAACCCTCATTGCGCTCAATATAATGGGATTCGCTTTTTGGGCACTTCGGGTCAGAATATAAAGTCCATCCAAGAGTACACGGCTATGACTGATACCATCGATATAATGAAGAAAACTCTCGAGTGGTTACACATCGCACCCACAGCTCCCGATACATTACACAGCTATCCGTTCATTGAAAGCGACCCTTTCGTTGTGACTCAATATCCAGACGTCTATTTTGTTGGCAATCAGCAAGAGTTCAATACCGGCACTTATGAGGCTCCCAATGGACACAAAGTTCAACTAATTTCTGTGCCTGTCTTCGAAAATAAAATGATTTGTGTTCTCTTTAACTTGAGATCAATGAATTGCGAGTTAATTGCATTGAATTAAATCACATTTGAATTATACTGTATTTATATCGAGTATTGAATTAAACTTTGAAAATCACGTTTTAATTCAAATCATAGAATAAATAGAAAAATAATTTTTATTTTGTATTTGAATGAAATTCTATCAACTTTTTGTCTAACATTTTCATGTCTATGCCCTTATTTTTAAATAAAAATTTGTTATTCAAATGTATAACAGGTATTTCATATCTATATTTAGAAAACCATTTTTCGTGTTTTGCATCTTTAATATCAATTTCTATATAATTAACTCTATGAAGAAATGGCAATAATTGTTGTTTTACTTCATCACAAAGAGAACAATCTTTTTTAGTGAAAAGAGTCAACAGCGGTAATGAGGAGACAATCGTTTCATTAAAATCTCTTCAATCAATATACAGAATATGTAAATAATTTTTAGTTTATTTTATAAAAGCATTAAAAAACTCAACGAATTTGATTCTCAAAACTTCTTACAATTTTTGAATAAGAATAGCAGAGGCACCGCCGCCTCCATTACAAATGGCTGCCATTCCATACTGTCCTGGTTTCAAATGTAAGGCCAAGTTATTAACAATCCTCGCGCCTGACATTCCTAAAGGGTGTCCAATACTAACTGCTCCACCATTTATGTTGACTTTATTTGGATCGATGCCTAACATTTTGATATTAGCGAGAACTACAACACTAAACGCCTCATTTATTTCCCACATAGAAATGTCCTCTTTTTTAATATTGTATTTATCGAGTATTTTCGGAATAGCAAATGCCGGAGCGATCGGGAAATCAATTGGATCTACAGCTGAATCAGCAAACCCTACAATTCTTGCCAAAGGTTTGAGTTTCAATTTTTCGCATGATTTGAGTGTCATTAAGACGGCTGCGGCCGCGCCGTCATTAAGAGTGGAAGCATTGGCTGCGGTGACAGTTCCGCTCTCTTTCTGGAAAACAGTGGGCAAAGTGGAGAACTTATCGAAATTAACTCTTTTGTATTCTTCGTCTTCTGCAACAGTAGTATTGGGCGCACCTCTTTTGCCAGCGATCACTACAGGTGTGATCTCTTCCGCAAATGTGTTATTAAGGGCTGCGTTTGCACTGCGTACATAACTATTCACTGCATATTCATCCTGTTCTTGACGAGTGATTCCCATCTTTTTGGCCGTATTTTCTGCACAGTTCCCCATATGTATCAATTTATAAGCGTCTGTGAGCCCGTCGTAAACAATTCCGTCCTCAAGAGTGACTCCTCCATAAGGAGTGTCACCTCTTTTCATATAAAAGGGCACATTAGACATGCTTTCCATACCTCCGGCAACTATTACTTCCTGATGACCACACATAAGACTTTGCGCGCCAATCATTATAGCCTTCATTCCTGACGCGCACACTTTGTTTATAGTAGTGGTGGGTATAGTATTGGGCAGACCCGCACCCAATGCCGCTTGTCTTGTGGGCGCCTGTCTTAAGCCCGCCTGCATTACGTTCCCCATCAGCACTTCTCCTATATCTGAATCAAATATCAATTATTAATACACTTTTATGTAAACTAATGTGGCTTTAAGTAAACGCAAATCACATTCATGTGACTCAACATTAAATTAATTGTTTAGTTTATAGACAGAACTGTTTCTCTCATCTAATTATATGCAGTATATGTACAGCAGATGTACAGGCATTACAGGTATATCATCGATAAAACCGCTTCTGCTCTAAGAGGTTAAGTCATGTCATAAACTGTGTTAACTCTCGTTTAAAGACACGACACAAGAGTCACAAATAGAGTGTTAAATATTCGTAAATCTGTTCATAAGTGAGCCTCAGGTAAGCCTCGGCTCAAAGCAATGGAATCAATGCTTAAACAAGTGTCCGGTTATGTGTTACGTCTGTTTTCATTTATTAACAAATTGTTATTTATTATAATACTGTATGAGAAACAAATTGATGCAAACCCTCATTCTTTAGGCCTGACTTATGAATAGCGCTTTTGATGGCCACTGAACCCAATTGTGGTGATGTTAATGACGATAAAGTGCTTCGAAAAGAGCCAATCGGTGTTCGCGTCGCAGACACCACAACCACTTCTTCTAAACATAGTTTGGCTGAAGTTCGGAATTGTTTTGAAACTATTTTGTAATCTTTTAAATTACAAATCAATTGTTTTCTCAGTTTAATCATTTGTAGCGATACTTTGTGTACTATTAATCATAATATAAATGAATAGACGTATTATTATAATTGTTTTGATAAAGTTTTGTAAACATAAACAACGTCTCATATCAAATGTGAAAAAATAATTCATAAACATTTCAAAAGTTAACAAAACATTAAAACCGACACTTCTTTTGCTCGGATTTAGTTAACAATTGTGTTTGGAGTGAGTGCTCGATATCGGGAGAATTGGTGTCACACCGAGACGTCCGGTCACACAATTCTACCACAAGTATGAACTGTTGGACTCACTATTACTGCAGTCGTGAGTCAGGCACTAAAAGTTGATAAGTTATTGTTTTTATTGATACTTTTTGTCAGTTAATCAATATTTTCAAATATTTAATATGAAAGAGACTGTGTTTTACACTATTTTAGCGCTAATTAACTTATATTATGCAGAATTTAGAGCCCAAACAGCAAAATATGTGATGGACCCCAACCCCCCCCCCCTTTTTGCATTACGTAATTAGTTGATCACACATAAAGTGTTCGCACTTTTGCACGTTTGAGAGCATGCGTCACACGATTGACACTCAATATTATGATTAATATCAAAATATTATTAAAATTGTTGTTTTCGTGCTTTTAAAAAAGTAATCATTAGTTGTGTTTAATAATAATATTAATAAAGATCTCGTTTTACTATATTGTTTGCTGTTTTTTAAACATTTTGTTTTTTGATCTCAACTGTATTATCAATAATGAAAACCAATTTATTGATTGACTTATTTATTATTCAATTTTTAATATTTGACACCTCTTTCGGTCACTAAATATTAGTTTTACTAAAAATAATATTGATTTCAATTGTTTTGCAATCAATTAAAAGTCTTCTTTTTGTTTGCATTGTATTTTGAAATGAATTGATTAATATTTTTAATTGAATAGTATATTAAATTATATTAAGTTAATAAAAAGCGATGTCAGAGTCTGTACTCTGTAAACCTGAACCGTCACCTGAACCCAAACCTAAACCGTCACCTAAACCCTCACCTGAACGGATATATCACGAGAAGCAGTGCAAACAGATGTGTGCTTTACACGCATTAAACAATTTATTCCAAAGCGAGACCGCATTCACAAAAAGCGATTTAGACGTCATTTGTCAGACGTAAGCCTTTCTTAACTATCTATCTATTGGTCACACTTTATATTAATCAAAATCTCAATTCACAAGATTATCACCGAATAGTCGATTCATGAATCCACACAAGTCTGCATTCGGTTTAGGAAATTATGACATAAATGTGATTATGTCTGCGCTTCACTCAAAGCAATGCGAAGCCATTTGGTTCGACCGCAGAAAGTATTGCATTTTTTTAGCACTTATTTTAAAGTTAATTTACAGTAATATTAAAGTAATTACTGTATTATTATTGTCATTAATAGAGACCCCGACTGTCTAGAGTTGCAAAACGTAAACGGCTTTATACTAAACATTCCGAACACTTTTTATAATTCCTGTAAGAAATGGTCCGCAAGTTCTATATTCTCATTACCAACGAGTCTATTGTCTTCGCGGAAGCATTGGATAGCAATTCGATCATTCGATGAGAACTATTATAATCTCGATTCCAAATTCGAATTACCAGAACTGATTGGCGATGTATTGATCTCTCTATTGATCTCTCACTACAAATAAACTAATTTTATTCTGTATTTTCTTTAGAGAACACAATTAATTAGTTTCTTAAGAGAAAAGAATAAGACGAATGACACCGAAATATTTGTTGTCGTTAACGAAGAAATAGCAGACACTATTTCATGGCTTAGAAAAGAGTGATTCTAAAGTATGTCAACAAATGGGAAGTGCCTTCAGATAAACTTTATTCATATTCAACTGTATTTTCTTTCAAAAAAGATTTGAATGATTGAAAGTATGCTTTGGACTCATTTTTTTAAGTACAAAATATATATACTGTATATATAAATACCGGTAAATAAATTTGTATATTATATTATGAATGTCTAGTCAGTCAACCTTTGCTTAAAATATTTAAAATAATAATAAATAAAAACATAAATAAAACAAAATTGTGATTTTCTAAAAACAATCAAATTATTGATAAAAGGGCCCAATATAGCAGATTAATTATCTATTATAAACCCATATAATGCTGTTGCGGTTGATCTGAAGTGTTCGGCAAATTTAATTGAGTATCAGAACGCGAACGACCGTCAGTTTGTAGAACACGTTCACTAAAAATAAATATTTAGTATTCGATTATTAATTGAAATAATGTAAACTTCAATAACAGACCTGAGGAAAGGTAATACTGAGATGAGATGCTGCTTATCATTGATATCGTTATGTTGTGTTTGAAGCAAATTAATAAGACTTCGCAAATAGTGTTCCAACTTTTTGCGTCTCTCCTGAACTACTTTTGAATCTTTATTTCCAATTGTTTTCTTTGGCGGGAAATCAAAAGTGTTTAATATTTGAAATTTCTTACGAAGCGTTTTGTGTAAAGTATGAAATTGAGAATAACGTCTGTAAACATTCCATTCCTCGTCTTTGATGCGGATATAGATTTGGTAGACGTGATGCGATTTGCTTTTCTGACCGCCCGCTAAAAACGCGGTCGGAATCCAGATATGTATCATCGGATGGTTTATTGAGGACTGTATTGAAATCGATGTTTCAAAATCTGAAGCTATACTCATCACATCTTCAGAGGAGGGGTTTATCTCTGGAAACTTATAATTGTGAACAAATCAAATGAGTTTAAGTTTGGCCTAAAAATTATAGACAAATACAACTCAATAGACATACCGGTCCTCTCAAGTCGACCAATTCTTCTTTTAACCTTTTGATAAGCGCTTCTTTCTGTTGAATAACTCGATGCAAGTGATCGTTGAACTCGACTAACTCTCCGTGCATTTCAGCCACCTGTCAATCAAATCAAATACAGTATATATCACATAATGCATAAAATAGTTTTGGTGTAAGACTTTGTTTAATTCAATTGGGGTTCTGTGGGTTAGATTACAACAAATAACTAAATAATAAAATTAAATAAGAATCTAAATTTTAAAAAAGTGAGAATATATGTATACCTGAACCAACTTTTTCTCGTATTCATGAACTTCATTAATATACAGAAAATTTTGTGAGTTATCCATCTTTTGAGACATGGCTTTGTCAGCGGAAGAATGCGACAAATCGTCGAACTCTTTCTTTTCTCCATATTTTAATAGCTGAACGGCTGCGATATATTTTTTGAGTTGCATTTTCAAGACATCGTTTTCTTTTTTGTAATTATCGTTCTGTGTCTCCAACTTTATCAGCTTTTCTTCGTATTTATCTTTTACGCATTGCATTTCGGCTCGAATTTTGAACAATTCTTCTTTATCTTTATTAAAAGATTCAACACTTGTTTCTTGTTTTATCTCAAATTGTTGTACATCTTGTTGTTCACTAGTACTCAATTTGTCTGAATCGCTGACATCGTCTTCAATATTAATGTTTAATGAATTGATATTTTCGCCACCAATTGGTGTCAGCACAACATCTGTTCCGAGAGAATCGGTTCCAATCATAACGAATTCAGGTTTAGTTTCAGAGATTTCACTGATATCAGGGTTTTCACGAATTGCACCGAAATTACTGGCAGTAAATACAGAATCGGGAGATGACAGACATGTTGTGGGAGCACTTCTTGCGCACATTGAATTGTCGTTATCACTGTCGTCATCGCTCAAAGAAATGACATTAACTTTAGTTTTTCTTTTTCTGACTCCACTGGTGTTCGCCAATGACTTACAAATGACAGGCAAAGGCTCTCCTCTATTATTGATGTCAATGGGCTTACTATTATCTGATGTGACATCGAATTCTGCATTATCGATATTAATAGCGAATAATATAGAATTCAAGCCGCGAGAAATTGTTGGCAAAACAGAGTTTTTTTCTTCATCCCTGAGTAGAGCCCGTTCTTCATAGAACTGACTGCGAAGAGTGAGGTTGTCCTCTAACATCATCAACATATAGCGCTCTAATGAGTGCTCATTCAGTGCACTTCTAAGCCATGACTTTCCTCTACCAATATCTATAACAAATCAAATCAAATAAAAAATTCAAGTTTTGTTTATAGCATTGAATTGGAGTTGTGTTTGTGTTTAATAACCTGTTCGTACGTTTCGTAAAAGCAAATAACGATCGAATTCGTGTCGATTTAGATGTAGAGAAACGAAATGCCAAAAACACACATTAGTTTCTTGTAATTCATTAAAACCCAGATTTGCACTCGAGCTCCGAGTTATACCATTCATAACCATTTTCCTGATTTACAATACAGACAAATAATGTAATAGTAATGTAATTGTATTATAATTTGCTTTCGAGTTAGGACTCGAATATTGACTCAACTGTCGCCTCAAACAATATAATGCATACAAACTATAGAATTATAGCAATCATTACTATCATTACTATTAGTTTAAAGCAAATCAAATCTATAATAATAGTAATAAAATGCAAACCGCGTATAATTGAGTAAATTTCTGTTCTTTTTGAGTCCATGAGAGAGAGCCGTTTCTAATGAATCGCATAATTCAATCACTCTCTCATCGAAATCTGTGGCCAACTCTGACCGACCGCCGAATCGGATTTGACACTAATTTATAATTACATTTAAATTAATATTAAATATGATATGATATATGACTCACTTGTTTGACGGCTTCCAACAGATTGTTTACAATCAATTGCTTCTCATCTGCAGTACTATTTGTGCTCATATTCATTGCCATCATTTTTATTAATAATAAATTAGTATTTTATTCATGTATTTATTCCAATTATTATTCATTAGATTTTCAAACGTTTTAAATAAAACTTTATTTTTAAATTAAAATTAAACTTAAAATTCATTTAATGATTCATATATTTTTGAGACATATTATGATTTTAATAATGACCTAAACTTTTAATAAATTAAAATAATGATAAATATATTAATAAATAACTAATGAAATCATGAGATTTATATTTCGAACAATTACTTATTTATTTATAATTATTATTTCAATTAAAACAGAGTATAAAAGAGGCGTTTATTGTGGTTGTCGTCAAATGTTGAGTGAGTTGTGATTTGTGTTATGTTTTGGATGTTTTGCTTCACATTTCTCTTCACTTCATATTCAAAATAAAAGTTACGAATATTTACAATACTGTACAGCGCTGTGCATACAGTCAGATACAGTCAAACCTCTAATTTATTTTCTTTTAAATTTTTTTAAGAAATAGAATTTAATTCTAATCTAAAAATAATATTATAATAAATAATATAATGTATTAAAAGAATAATATTGAGCAGTAGTCGAGTCTATTCTGAAAACTTTAAACGTAAATAAATTACAAACAAATGAATTAAACGTTTTTTTACATAATAAGTGAGTGGTTGAAAAATGTTTTCATGAACTTTAGTAATGATCGAAAAGAACTTCAGGAACATAAATGTTGAGAACAATATGTGAATCATTTGATTTGATTGACTTGTGTTGTCAAAACAGCAACGACTGCAACAAATCTACTGTAATATCAAATAATAGCAAAATTCAACTCAAAACTGTGTCAAAGTCAGTAAAATAGGTCCGACTGTTTTGAAATCTGATAGCTATGAAACAATAGATTGAGATAACTTTATATGAGATATCGATTGTCAAAATCATTAATCGGCACTCTTTTGAAGAATAAATTTTTCGAAAATCAGATTAAGTTTCGCGAAAATACCTTTACATAAAAGTTTTTGCTTACAAAATAACATCGCGCGCGTCATTTACAACAATACTTGAAACACAACATAGTGTTAGCAATCAATATACTATTTGTTTAAGAGTTAATAAATCTGTTCTAACACCCGATAATACCGACCCATCTCTTTCTCTATTATAGAAAAGTTATAATCAATCAAAAAATCATACAAACAGTGAAACACACTGTATATTAAAATTGTTTTAATAACTATAACTTTAATTTAAATAAACTCATTAAACATATACTAATACATAATACTGTATTTGCAATTAAAGATAAATTTAACAAAATGTTAACAAAATGTTAACAAAGACAAATAGATAAATAAATAATTTAAATGCAATATTAGAATTGCATTAAATACATCTCAAATATATAAGTGATATACTGACTAATGAATAACAGAATAATATCAAATCAAACGTAACCGTTTTGTTTCTAAATTCTAGAATTCAAGACTTGTTATAAAAGTTTATTTTATTTCTTCTATAGTTTAAGAAAAAATTCTTTTATAGTCTGTAATGTTTTGCCGTTAGTTTGCTTTATATCTGTCTTTTTGTAAAGATATGTCATGATTTTGAAGTTATTCCGCATTTAGGATTTCAATATTTTATCCACTGTTTTAGTGGCACAAAATGAACACCACATTAAGGTATTGAGTATTTTCTTACTTTTTCGCTTTCTCCAGTATTTCGATTTTATCATTACAAACAGTATATTTAGTTTCGCGAATTGTCTCATCGCCGTCATCACGAGTTTCAATGGGTGACTGCGCTTTGTAGTATTTTAAACATCTGAATACACGTTCAAGTGATTCTTTGGCACCTTTTCTGAAACTTGCGTTAAGCCAACAGTAAATAAAAGAATTGTAACTATAAAGCAAAATAAGACAAATAAATAGTTAATTAAATTTATGATAAAATTACAGAATTTGTTTGCATACCAGACAGAAGACATTGCAAACCAATGACACTGAAAGATAAATTGGATTTTGAAAATTTTTATTATAATAGGGAAATTGAATAATAAATACCGTCATAAATATCTTGAAGCTATGTTTTGTAACTTTGAAATCAACCAAAAAATGATACAAATTAATGGGCAGCCAACAGACTGCGAAAACAATGACTACTAGAGCTAACATTATAATTCTTCTTCGTTTGACCTCAATTTGACGTCTCTTTCTTTCATCATTTGACTTTCCGGCCAGTTTTCCCTGTTTGAAGACTATACAACCGATTTTGATATAAACCATACACGTTATCAACAAAGGTATCAAATATTGGGTCAAAAATATCTCGATAGATAAGAATAATGGAAAGTTGAAGTTCACTTGAGGAAACTGAACTCTGCAGCGAATCGATGGTTTGCCCGAAAGATTAACTTCTTTGAGACGATTAAATACTGCGGTCGGAAGTGCGAAAATGAAGGCTAAACACCATATGATAAATACAATTGCGCACAATTTGATCGGTGAAAATGAACGAAATGATGACCTTTTGGTGATTGTTCGCCACCGATGTAGTGATATTATAGTCATAGTAAAAGTTGAAACATAGACACAAGAAGTTTGAATAAATGGCACTAAAATGCAGAGAACACTACCGAAAGGCCAATACGGGAGAAGTAGACGAGCGATATTGAATGGGATATTAATCACAGTCATCACAATATCAGAACAGGCAAGACTTGCAATTAATATATTGGTTGTGGTTCGCATTTTTTTCTTACCAAAAGCTATTTTACAAACCAACAAATTTCCACAAAGG
>JAUJYT010000756.1:0-15536 GCA_033996565.1 Nanhermannia nana
ACTAAAATTAAACAGTGAATCCGAAGGAAAATCGAATGCATCTGCTTCGTGGATGCTCGGACCTAAAAAACGTTTTGAAGAACTTGCTGCAGGTTGTCAGCCATTGCTTGACCGCGTCGACAAAAGAGAATTTAAAAATAATCTGGAAAGCATTCTGTCATTCGCACAGGCATTGGACGAATGTAAATAGTTCAATTATTATATACATAACTGTAATATTAAAGTATAATATAATTTATATATAATATATAAGTTATATATAAATAACCATTAAATTCACTTTAAATAATTTATTAGTTTTAAGTATAAGTTGGGTTGTCTTATGCCTGAAGTATTAAAGAGAACTATATTATGTATTACTAGTATATATATATTTGTGGCATAATGTAGTTAAATGTATTAAAACTATAGTATTCTTATGAATGTATAAGTGAATACCTTATATTGAAATTACATTATACTAAACATTATTATTAAGTATTCAATATCTACTATAATTATTATTATCATTGTTATGGCTGTTATTATCGAAAAAAACTTCAATACTTTTCTCAAAAATCATATACTGGCGCAAAGACAACAGAAGTTTATTTAGTAAATCCAATGATTACACCACTGCTGAGTGATAAATAAGAAGTAAGTAATAAATGGTATATTGTGTGATATGCTTTTGAAGTAACTATAGTTGCGAAGCACCCCTTTATGCAACATTACACATTCATCCTCCTCTCGAGGGATATTACTATTTACTACATAGTATGCTCTCTCTGTCTCTCTTCATCTCTCTGTTGTCTCTGACCGTCTGTGTCCGTCTGTGTGCACCGCATTCATCTCTCGCCGCACTCATTCATGTCGTATGTTTTCATGTTGATATCGATAAGTTATAACGCGTCCAACTTTAATACATTTACAGGTGTTACATAATTAATTATAGAATCTTGTTTTAGTACTACATCGATATTATTACTCACAAAATATTATCGATTTATAGTAAGCATTTCATGTCTTGATGAATGTCTGTTTTATAGTTTGTTGACTAAAGGCAATGGCGTTTTTTCTATCATTGTATATTTCATTTTATGTTTTCATATACTTGAGAGCTATTTCAGGCTCTTTGTAGACTATCTGCACCTTTGTTGTTCTGATCAGTGAAAAACTTTTACTTTGTATTTTCAAATTTTTGCCACAGCTTAAGGTTGTTTATTAGGAAGAAGTTTTACAGTATTGTACAGTATATACAATACAACTTATCCTATGGCGCGCGCATACATAAGTTAAGCATAATAGCAGATGTGACTCAGATATTTAGGAGAGAGACTTGTGACTGAACGCAAAATTCACTTTTCCCTACCAATAATAATGATGGTCACAATTGTGAGCTTTATATCAATACTTAGCTGTATCACAAACACATACAGACCAATTCGGAGCAATTCTCTAATATAATATTGGCTTATAATCTCTCATATTGATGCATATATGTGTTCCAATTGTTCAATACAGTAAAGTATAATACTCTTGGTCTAACACCTATTCTCTGTATGTCTGCTTCTGTCTGTCTGTCTGCCTGTGTCCGTCTGTCTGCCTCTCTATTCTTTCATATCTATCTCCTTCACTTACATGACAGACAAAAATATGGATTTTTGACAGAATTTCTGTTTTATAAATGCAAGAAAAATACGAATGAAAATTTTTACGCCAAAATATGATAGCTATCAGCTCAATGTGCAAACATTGAAAAAAGAAACATATCCCCAGTCTTGTAGTGTTAATATTGTAAACGCCAAAAAATGCAGCGCTTTCTTCTATTTTTAGCTTAAAACAGAAGACAAAATAAGTTTATGATACATATACACACACATACACACTATTTTTTACTCTCTTTTACTCTCTTCTCCACTCATTCCATGCATGCTTTAAAAAATGTTGATATTTTGCCCGTAAGTATCATTAAATAAAGCATTAAACATGTCAACTGAAGTATCTTTGTTTCTATTCTACCGCTAAATACTAGACAGTGTAGTAAATAAAAAGTTTTGGTCATTTAGGCATACAGTACATGCAATACTAACACAGTGTCAACCAAACGAAATACGGACATAAATGAAAAGTATGTTTTCAAAAGTTATAGTATGTTAGAGAACTCCATTTCCACAGCACAGTACGGTTAAGCGCACACATTTTCAGTTGGAAATATTTGCACGTGTGGGAACCGACAGCATGCGCTTCTATGGTCAGTGTCATAAATCTTCAGAGAAAGGTTTTTTAATAAAAGGCTTGCTTAGAGAGTGCATATGAGTCTTGCTGTGAACTGCAGAAGAGATACTCCTCTAATACTAAAACTAGAAAATAGTAGAGAACTAATGTACACATATGATGTACACATAATGCTATTACTTTTGATGAACAACAAAACTAAGTAAAAATAAAGTACTGGTAAATACATTCTATGACTACAACTAAAGTGAAATTAAGTGTACTGTACATCAAACACTTTGAGTTAAATAACATGACAGAGTGGAAATGCAATGAGCGTATGATAAAGTAGGAAAAAAATATTTTCTGATCGCATCAAATGAACTGAACTATGCTAAAAATGGATCAACTTTTATATACAGCAAACTGAACCCCTGAGTCTAATTAGTTGGGAAGAAAAAGAAGAAATAGTAGTAAACTAATTAGAAAGACTAATGCCATTAATTTGCAAGAAAACTAACACAAAGAGAGAGATACATGAAAAATAAGTTTATATGTATTACAAATATCATTCACTATCACTACTTTAGACTGTATTGAGAGAGTATCGAGAGAACTGACTCGTAAGTGCCAATCCATGAATAAAGAGCGTCACCCAAAGTAACTCTATTACTAGTATACCATTATATAAGTTACTATATTATTAATTATGCATTGACTCTCTTTCTCTCTCTCACACACTCCGCTCTATCTCTCTCTCCCTCTCACACTCTCTCCCTTTTCTCTCGCACTCACTCTCCTTCACTCTCTCGCACTCACTCTCCCTCTATCTCCCCCTCACTGACAATCATTCGATAGTTTTCTCTTAGTTTGGCTCTCATTCCTCTCTTACTCTAATTTTGTTTCCACACAAACACCAAACACATACTTAAGCCTTACACAGTATAATCTTGAAAATAAATTTTGGTCAAGACTTGGAATCGGCACCAAATCAGGTGAATGGAAAGCGATGGTGTATGTCGATGATGATGTCGACAGTGCAACTGTTCCATGCGCTCTCTGGTACACACTCAGAAGCGCATAAGATTCCTTGATGTGCCTCTTCAGCCTCTTCTGGCAGATATAAATGGGGAAAGGAGGGGGTAAACTATAATGTGGTTGTTGTATCATTCGGCGGCACAACGAGCAGAATCGGGGAAAAAGTTTGGGACATCAAAAAAAGCTACGGATTTTAGGTTCAAGTTGAGGTTGGACCTAAGAAGGGAGGTGCAAGTCTTGTTATACAATATCAGATCCCGTAAAGTATCAAAGCAACTCAGATCCAATCTTCATCAGTCTACTGAAAGGTCACATTTCTAAAGTTTGTCAAACCTGTAAAAATATACAAACAGTCAAACGTATATTCAATTCTCAGTTTATTTTCAAATATTTATTAAGTTCTCTCTGTATATAAAAAACTAACTTTACTTTTCAAATATATTGAATATAACTTATATTATTCTAAAAATAAATATAATATATATTATATGAAAGTTGTTTGAGATTATTCTTGTTCTTTCTGTTATTGGTGTAAATCTTTTTCTTAATATTTTAAGAAAAAGAGAGAACTTTTTAGTTTGATTTATATTAAAGAAAAAGTTGATCGTTGTTTGTGCTGATCTTATGATTAATAATTAAGTTCTGGTCTCATCTTTGTATTCATCGACATCATTATTGGTAATCATAATAACTACGAATAGAAGAATCTTAAAGACATCTCAATAGTTTAGGTAAAGTTTTTTTGAGAGTTCAATCATTGAAACAGAGAAGTAGTAATAATAATAATAGTAATTTATAAGAGTTTGTACTGTATTATTGGTAATACCTATTCGTAAAAAACTGGAAAGTCATACATAAACATTGCTTGAGATCAGTATAGAATCAATTCAACGAGAGTTCAGTAGAGAAGTTATGGCAACAGAACTGCATGTTTGACATTTTATTGGTTATCGTGTAATCACGTGTGCATGAGAAGAGGCAGAGACGCTTCTGCTGGTATAATGCGCTATTAAAAGTGTGCCGGAGGTTTCCTGGAGAGCAGAACGGCCATAATTCATCAAAAATTGCGTGGAATATTGGGCAGAATTACTTCACAAATCACTCCGGAGAGCAGATGAGCTCATATCAGTTCGTAAATTCTTTAACATCGTGTTACGGACAGCCTCGTGCTGGTCCTGAGACCGGAGCGCCTTCGGGTCCACCAACAGATTATTATACACCACAAGTATATAATAATTGTTACGCGAGTGCAGCTAATAATGCAGTCACGGCGGCCACCGCTCAACCGGCGTCACCCGCGTATTCAGCTTATCTGCAACAGAACGGCGATCACCATAGCAGTCATCATCATAGCAGTCATTCGCACGTCTCTTCAGCACATCACAGAGAACTTCATCCATATTCGAGCAATTCGTGTTCACAATCCGCTGCCGTAGTCCAGTCTCGGCTCAGTCATCACAGTTCAGCCGCAATAATCCCAACTCGAACGCCAACATCCCCATCAAGTTGTAAGTATGCCGTAGACTCCGCTTCATCTCCTCAAGATCTCAGCACATCCAGTGGTGGTGCCGGTCAATCACCCGAACCCAGAGCAACACCACCACAAGGCTCTCAACGAGGTTCTAGTGGTTCGGCTGTACAACAAGCGAATAACCAGAACTCAACTCAACAACAAGTAACGAATACAACACAAGGAAATGGGGCTAATAGTGGAGGACAACAAAGTAAAAATGGAAACTATCCATCGGGAAACCAAAACCCACCTCATATATATCCTTGGATGAGGAAAGTACATGTCGGCCAAAGTAAGTCCAATTTTGTTTCTTTTGGTATTGCATGAAGTGTTACATGAATGACAACCAAACAACCAAAACAACTGACAACTAAACCAGATGAGAATCAGGAGCAAAAATGTTCAGTTCTGGAGCGCAGAGTCCTTTTTCACTGTTGAAGACGGTTGTAAATTTCGATAGTACCACCTCTGTCAAGCATAGGCTTCCCTCCCATTAGCCATAAAACGTACACTACTATCACTACTGCAACAACTACTACCATAATTTTACTGCCTCAAGAGTTGGCTTTAGCAGCAGTTACTTTTATGGCCAGCTATAAAATAGGCAGTTAAAGGGGGAAACTTAAAGGGCCCGCAACTGATTTACAATCTTGCTTTTATTATATCAAGCGTAACGAAATGATATGGGTGCTCAACAGGGCTCACATCCAAAGAATACTATCTGTTTCTTTACCATATTCTATCACTATCACTATCACTCTTTTAAGTTTAATAAGTTTGCATTTCTCAGTGTGTTTCATACCGTTTTCAGTATGTTGTGCGTGTTATGTATGTTGTGTACGTTGTGTATGTTGTGGGTGACTATAACTTTCATTTATGTTTTTCGACCTTCAGGCTATTACTACTGTTATTGTTGTATTTGCCTGTTCTAGTACCGGATGGTCAGCACCAAAAATTCATCCCAATATCATTTATATTGACAGTAAAAGACAGGCCTTCACACTCATATTCATACACAAAGACACCAACAGTCGTGAATATGAGAGTGTTGTAAAACTAAAAGCTGCATATTTTCTCTTACTAACAAAGAGCGAAAACATTTGGCATTTAGTTAGTTCTGAGTTAGTTCTTATTTTGCTCTAAATTAGCCAAAAGCCATATCTCATTATATGTCTTGGTTTTCCTTTTTCGACTATTTTTCCTCAATATCCGCATAATTATATGTCCAATGCATCCAATGTTTGTTTTAAAATATTATACAAGTACTGCATATTATTGACTCTCTATCTCTCTCTCACACTCACACTCTCACACATACACACGCAGTGACTATTTTCGTCAGCAATATTTTCTCTCATATTGGTATCTCTGGTAAAATGAATGTAATTTTCTCTTTGTCTTAGTATCCTTGAGGCTTCATTCGAATCTATGTTATAATTATGTAACTTAACGTTATACTACATTATGTGTCTATCGTTCATTTTTTACACTGACAATTGTATGCACGTTTGCAAAATAGGTTCGTTAGGACCTGACTGAGTCACTCTCATAGGCACTCATAGGCGCTCACTCGATCATCCCCTTATTCCTAAGAACATTAGTAATGGTTTGTTTATGGTAGACAACAACTAACTGGTGTATAAAGATGTCATATTATATATGTTATATATTATGCCTTTATTCAAAACATTATCAGCGCACTAATGAATTATAGTCTATATTTTGCTACTAATAAATTATAGAGAACTATAATATATTTCATTTAATCACTTGTTCGCTATGACTTTAAATCTGTTAAATTGTATTTTTGGCTAATTTTCATTTTTCTGACAGATGGTGTCAATGCAATGGGAGAAACCAAACGACAGCGAACTTCATATACCAGATATCAAACACTCGAATTGGAAAAAGAATTCCATTTTAATCGTTATTTAACACGAAGACGAAGAATAGAAATCGCGCATTCCTTATGCCTCAGCGAAAGACAAATCAAGATTTGGTTTCAAAATAGAAGAATGAAATGGAAGAAAGAGCATAAGATGCAAAGTGTAGTTCCACCACAAATACCTCAAATGTTGGGTCCGGTCGACCATCATTTGCATCATTTGCACAGCGAAACGAAAGCGTGAACTGAACTGAACTTATTATTAATATAAATATTTAAGAAACGATTTAACATTCAATACATTAACACATCAACTGATAACTTTTACTGATATATCGATAAACAGCTTATAATAGTATTACTTTTAATCATTCATTTTTAAGAACTTAATTCTAAAAATTTTGATGAAACAGGAATAATAAGTCTGACCCCAAAGGCAATTGCAGTATCTGTAATGTCGGGACTTTTTTTTATAGATGATAACTGTTTTTTAACTGATAAAACGGGAATTTATGAGAATATATTATATGTTTCTATTAACATATATTAGTTTTACTCTTAATTTTAAACCAAATCACTTTTAGATTGATTAAAACAAATACTTTTCCAAAAGTTAAGGTCGAGAATAGACTGAAGGAGTGAATTGATAGGGTTATAGCGAATTAAAAAGATCTAAAAAAATTATATTAATATTATAATCAATTAGTAGTCGAATGTTTGTTGAATCGAAGGGCCAGTCATAATGTGTTTACAGAGATAGAGAGAGAAAACTCATTAATCGGAATCGATTTTATAAATTATCAGAAGTGAAAAGAGTAGTACAGTAGCAGATTCTAATTATGTACATTTTAAAGTATAACGTTTTCATTTAATCTTGGTTAACTCTTTTTTGATAATTATAATGGGCGTGCAATTGTCAATTACGGAACAGAATGTACAGTACAAAAGGCTAAATCCTGTTCAGGACATTTATGATACGTGTAAAACAGAATACAAAATTCATTGTTAATAATTTGTAAAATGTACTCATAATCATAACAACTGCGACCATATATTAGTATACCTGTAGTAGTCCTAACATAACATCAAACAATAATAGGTTAATAACTATAAAGTATTTCTTTTCTATTTAAAGTGTCACATAAGGGATATTATTGAATGTAAAATCATAAGTTGTGCTCTCAGGTACAAAATGATGATTATTTCTCGATTATTAATATAATGTATAAATTTTATTTCATGACACGTACAGTCCTGTAATATTCCTGTCGTTTAAGTGAAATTTACTTTATAATTGATTTTTCCTCTCATGTATTTGACTCCCAGTTATTTTATATACAAATTATTAACAAATTAATGGCAACAAAAGCCAGTGAATCATTACTGGCATCATATTCATCATTAATGTCCCATTAAGATGAAACACAAGTGTAGGCATCAGTTCCTGACAGTAGGTGTGTCATCAGTCTTATCAGACACTAAAAAACTTAGTTTGTTTGCAGTGCAGAGCAGAGACAACTTCAGTATTTAATATTTGCTTTGAAAGACTAAAATATATGCTTAGTTAAGATTTAAATTTTTGTAAATTATATTTATTATTATCATTAATTATTATTATTACAGTATTGCTCAACATATTGTATAAGATGACTAAAAGTTTCGATAAGACTAAAGCATGATATACATACTTACTATGAATATGACCCGAGGCAACTTTGAAAATACCTTTTAATTATAACTTTGAGATTTTGTCAATTAAGGTATAAGACATGGTCGTAATGTTTTTGTTATTATATACCTGTACACATTAATTTTATTTCTGTGATAGAGTCTGAACCACTTCATACGTACACATACAAACACAATTAGTTGCATTGTGATGGTTCGCTAATATATATATAAATATATATAAAATATATATATAAATATTAATTATGTATGCTTTTAAAGTGTGTGAGAAAGACATTTTTGTGAAAGGAAACTAAATTTTGATGTATTATTATTATTAGATAAAAGAGAATAACGTCTTAGTTTGTAAACATTTTCAGTAATGACCCATCAATTTCATCAAAGTTCCTGACTGTTCCTGACTGTGCTTCACCTCTAATTCCGAATAACTTCAACACCTCCTTCCTCACTGTCCCCTAAACCAAAAAATTGTAAATCTTTGTATTACTCTCTCATTTTTCTTCTCCTTTACTTCTTCTTCTACTTCTTCTTCTCCTTTCTCACCCCTATTGCTTATCTTAATCAATCTTAAAGCTGTTGTGAAAACCTTGAAAATAATTTAAAGTAAGAAAAATTGTCATATTTATAATTGTGTTCTAATGTAAATATTGTACAAAAAACATTTAAAACCCTTTCAGATCTCTTTCACACTTGACATAATTTAAAGCTAATTTAGGGATTTGACAGCAAAATGCATTTAATTGTTTTTTCTTTTTCTTGTATTAGTGTTAAAATTAATATAATGTGCTCTATTGTAAAACATAACAACCTCTCAAATGCTTATTTGAACACTTTTTTCATTGAATTATTTTTTTCATTCAATAATTTTTGCAATTTTTTGCTGAGAAAAAGACAAAAAGATAAGTTTAGTTAAGCGTTGAATTTTATTGTCATTTAATCCAAATAGAAGTGTTTTCACTATTAATGATATGGCGGAAAATTGAAGTCTACTATCTTTTATTTAGAAGTGCATTCATTCACATGATATCAATTTCGATTTGTTCTCTCACTTTTCTCAACTCCATTATAATTCCGACTGTCAGGTAAAATAGGAGTGGTTTTAGAGAAACATTTTTAGCATTCAAAATCATCTTCTTTAGAAATACTATTGTACACGATTTTTGAATGCATTCCTTACAATAATGTGAGCCTTTATTTAATACGAATATTATAATTATTGAAGCGGAAAGTGCCGTAAAAATTCTATTAGAATGTGAGCGCAGTCAAGTCAAGTTACGTTACTTGAAATTATTAAAGCAATAGAAAACTTATGAATACGTTTTGCGACAAAATTAATTAATTTTAAGTTCCCTAGAGTTCAATTGCGCCAATGCCTGAATAGTAATTTATGCAGATTAAAGACATAGCTGGGATTCACGTGTAATACACAATATTACATAAGTGTATGACATGAGCTTCTCTATTGTGACGCGCTCTGTAATATTCATAAAATGTTTGAATAAAACAAAAAATATCAATTTATAATATCAGGTAATTAAGGACTTTCATTAAATCTATCATTAGACAAGCTTTTTAGAGAAAAGACTTTCCTTGAACTTGAAATTTAAATTTAAATTAATGGTTTTTGTAGAAAACAAGATTTTAAAGCATCAGAAGCTATGAGTTCGATGTTGTGATGCAAATTGTTTATCGAGCAGCTCATCGATGAAGATCGAGCCATAGTATATGTATCGCTGGCTCCATCGGGTCACCAGCAAAGAGAACAGAAAATAATAATGGCGTGAGATCTTCAGTATGTGCTCAACACGTCAAACAACAAAAGCATTTTAAATGTTCTTATATCCAAGTGAAAGGTTGATCAACATTTACAGTATATTGTTGGGAGTGTTTGGAGTGTTGGGAGTGATGAGTCTATTTATAAGACAGTCAAATGTTTGTAACTCCAAAAAATTGAAATAAGAAGCTTTGCGTTCAACCCAGGAATGCTATTTATCAATGTCTTTATACATTCTTAAGTCTTTGCACATATACTCTAAAAATATTAGAAGTGAATTGAGTTGACTTATAAAGAATACATTGATAGCAGAATTTGATCTCATCTCGAGTGTAATGTAAGTACGTTTAGTGAACTCATGCATTTCAATAATTAAGTTGAGATATGAGGTGAAGCACATATGTATTAAATGGTAAATCATGTTCAAAACGTGACTTATTTCAACTGTAAGGAGCGGTGAGAGTGTGTGTGAGAGAAGAGATTATCGGTTGACAGTTTTGCATATAATACTCTTCATCCATGTTTTCAAAAGAAAGTGAGAGAAGGCGGTCGTTGTTTTGCTACTCACCGAAGTACTGCCTTTATGTGACCTCGATTTTGGTTGATTAATACAGTTGAGGTCAAGCGTCAAAATGCACATGCCGTCAATGCTTCCCTTTTGCTGAGAGAGCTCATGGTTTGCATGCGGTATTAGGTGTAAAGCTTTAGATAAAAAACAATTGCTTTCTATGACGAACGCTAGAAATGAATTCTTTTGCCGAATAATCCTAATGATCAAAGGGATGACTTATCTCTATCACTATTATTGACTAAGATTTTGGCAAAACATTCGATATAAATATATGTATTTGTGTGTTATATCTAATCCATAATGGTTTAGTGGGCAGTGCCTTAACAGGATAGGTTTGGATAGGTTGACAAAATAATTTATAGCTATCAAAACAATATAAGGTGATGCCTCAAATTGCGCAAAAGTGTGCCGAACTCAGAGCCAAAAATGGCTAAATTAACGCAATTGAAGTTCAATCATTAAATTGTTAGCTTACATATCATCAAAAGACAAACTTTATTTAAATAAATGCTGTATTAATAACATTTAGTCAATTATGGGTGGAGTTGAATATGCAATTCATAATTTGTAAGGCATGGCATAACTGAGGCAAAGTCGCCACCCATACAAGCCTCCAGTTTGTGTTCATCTTTGGCAGTGCAGCTCCTCTGCTCTGAACGCGGCCATAATAGACAGTCGATGCTGGTATTGCTTTTGTGACCCAAAACATCGCACAACTGTCCCATAGCTCAGTCTTGTGCACTACATATTAGGTGTCGTCAGTTTCACAATCGGAAATATAATCTAATCGCTCAGCAAAAAAGGTAAGTTTGCTTTTCTTTTCAAATAGAGATTTATATCATTGTTATAAAAAAGCTTCGATACTAATGCATGAGTTGAGACGCCCAATGATTATAATATGAGTTCAGTTCATATAGTGATTGACAGTAGAACGTGCCCCCCTTTCATACCATCACTAAAAACTGGATGCACACAACCGGTGCTGCTCTGGTCTGCTATCTCTATCAATGTTTTTTATGTACAACTACTCAATACTTTTTTATTGAATGGGCGGTAAATTGTTTTGTAATTTTTGTCAGACTTTATCTCACGACTTGGTTTAGTTTTTAAAATTATTTTTCAAATATTCTCTTTTTTTGTCTTTTATTCTGTCTTTTGTGTTGTGGTTTTTCTCACAAAAATGGAAGAGCACTACAACTGCTGCAAACCAGATCCCAATTGACTACTAGCTCTCCCTTTTACTTATCAGACATGCTCTAAACTTTTTTTTCAACAATATATTTATGATTGAAATGTCAAGTTATGCAACTTTTATTAATATTACTGCTAAATCATATTTGTAACTGAGTCACAGCCGCACTCTTTTCAATTGATCTTTAGAAACAATTTTAGGCTTTCATCGGATGTATATTTCAAACCTAAACAGAGTTGTCTTTACTTAAATAGTTGAGTATAACTAAAAATACAAAATTAAATTTCTAATGAAAACAATGTATTGAATTTGTTTACATAAAATATAATACTCTGTATCCGATCCAATACAAGCTGTGTGAAAATACAAATATTTATATGAACTATCAGTTATACTAAAACCAGACAAAGTCTAGTGTGTACTCTGTGTTCAATACAAAGATGCGCATAAATGTGCATAAATAACAATTAAATAAATTGGTATGTTATGAAAAAATAGCAGTTTTAATGAGCAAACATAGATACCAAATAATAATAATAAATAATTGGTTTAATTCTCATGCTTGAGAAATGTGAATAAATTAAAAATGATTAATGCTCTTATCCGTCTCTTATCTAATTACCAACAGCTGCAGAACAACTTTCAAAAATGATTATTTGTTTAAGTCATTTGATTTTTTTGTTGTTTCTGTGAAGCTGAAGCTGACATCAAATAAATAAATTACAGGTGTATTTAATGTGAGTTACTGTAGTGTACAGCATACAAAACTGAAAGTCACACATGAGTTGTATTATAAATTATTTATTTCATGATTTATATGGGTTTCAAAATTTAAAGCAAATTTTGAATTTTGTTAATTTTGGAAATTTTGCTCAAATGGCTCAAACTGAGGCAAATGAAGACCTACTGTGAGAGTGCAATGTTCTAAAGTGTATAATTGGTGTAGCAATTAAATGGTGCAAACAATTGCCAATCGAAGCCGATAATTGAAACCTTAAGGTTTGAAATGCACACACATATGATTTGAGTTAATTTTTCACTTTAGACATACGTTTGCAATGATTCTGAGAAAACAAAGTTGTAAATGCCAGCCATGAAGGGAATTGTTACTGATATATATGACTTGCTGTCAATGCCTGCGGGTTGTCCATTACCAGCTCTCCAACTCATACATTGTCCATCGCTATCGCATTTCAGTTCTGTCTTTGTGAGAACCGCTTCTCTTTCTTATTTCCACTTATTTTCGTCTTTTGGCCCCTTAAGGGAAGTGCATCTCAGTCTTTGAATCTCAACTTTTAATAATATCTATTTGAATATAAGTAACTATTTTCAAACTATTTTCTTGCCTTCAATATAATTATAGCTTATTCTCCTTTTTCTTATAAGACTTACTTTTTTTTAATCAATGATGACTTGAAGCCAGTCTAACGAAATCGATTAAATCATATCTTCTTTTTTATATTCAATTTGAAAGCATTTCTCAATTTATCCGTTTATCAAAAAACTTGTTTTCGCTTATTTAATATCTAGTGTTATATCTGTAATAAAAATAAAAGTTAATGTTGTTTTGATTGATATTATTATTTCAAATTTAATTATAACTACTGTTTAATGTATTGCTTAAGTTTATTAATATTTAGAATGATTTATGCCTGAGATCAACGCTCTATTGGTTCTATTGATCGTATTCTCACTATTTTTCAATATCCAGTTTCGATATCATATTTTGAAAGCAATGAAAGGAAAAGTCATATAATATTACGAGTTCTATCATTTCAATCAAAGTTTAGATTCATTTAAGAAAAACTTAAAATAAAAGCTAATTAAGTCTCAAATAATAATTTAATCAACTGTTGAATTAATCTTTAAAAAGTTGAAAAGTTGTTAAAAGAAGCAAAAGTTAGAGTTGAGAAGCGCCACCACCAGAGGTCAGCGCCTTAAGCATTGGATGATAGTTTGTGTTTGAGTTGAGAGGACTTTTGACAATAGATAGAGAAACCGATAGAACTAATGCTGAAATATAGCGAATGCGCCCCAAACTCACGATCTGTTCTACACTTTTGAATAGAAGTTCACTTATTTTCCTCTAATATTCGCCATTTTGGCATTTCTTCGCATTCTTTCATGAATTTCTAGCGAACAATAGATTATAGGCATTAATGTATGCATTAATTCATAAATAAAACTGATTTTAACAAAGATTACAAAAGTTTTGTTTCTTTAGTTAACATACTTTTTAAGGAACTTTCAAACAAATCACTAAAAAATTATTACAAAACAAGCGAATGGTTCAGAGCTAAGAATAAAATCAATAAATGTTTGTCTCATTTCTATTAATACTCTAAAAACAGATCAAAGGCATTGAATATAACAAAGAAATGTTAACTTAACTAAGTTTTGAAGGATTTTCTGTTGAATTCTGACACCAATGAGCGTCTGTTGGGATGATATCCTGTAAAAAAATATCTTATGTTAGAACTGATTATTTTAATTGTAATCCGAAGTGGTTTTTAATCAAATAAATCTATTTTAAAAGTTTTCTCCGATTTCTTTGGCAGCATGTATAGGAACAGAATTAGAGCCGTGAGAATGCAATCGGAGCGCACTTACAAAGTACAGAACACTTCATTTTATTGTCTGAATAGTCATCTTAAGTGTCTTATGTCTTATGCCAAAAGTATAAAAGCCTGTATGATATACAGCAGAGGCCATTCCTATAAGCGATTGTTTCAGTTGATCAGTAATGTCATGTAATGTTCATATTCCACATGAATTTCTTTTTAATAAGTACTAAATTAATGTTAACTTGTGTTCGACAAAACTTTTCTTTAGTACTCGTTTTTTTAAATGAATAATATTTATGAAGTACTAAATCGTAAGTTTGATACTCTCTTAATCAATATTATAGTTTATTTATCCCATTATTCCCATTATATATAATAGAATAACATTTTGAGACTCCCAAAGGCCTTATTTTTCTCTCTTCTCTCTCTCTCTATACAGTACAGTCTAATACAATGTAAGTCTTTTTTATTGTTGTTTTCACTTTGATCTACTTTAAGTGTGTGCACAACTTTGAATGCTTAGTACTGTTCAGACTGGCTCTCACTTCTCTATCAAATACATCCGAACCGATCTAAACTATACTTCACTTTCGCCGCTTATAAGCCAAAGCTTTCCTTAAATTATCCCCAGAGACAATCCCTACTGTTTTTGAACTCTTTATAGGCTTATATGGCTTTTCACTCATTCATTCATTGCATTCATTCACTTTTGTCCGCATTTGTGCCTATTTTTTCTGTATTATTCTGTTTAAGAAATTAATTCAATTTAGATAAACAGCTAATTTAGCAAAAGTAAACTCTTCTGTTAGCGATTTGTTTCATATTATATCGTTTTAAGTATTAATAACTATTTATACCTCCAAAATGAAGCTTTAATTTTAAATAACGTTATGCACGCATTAATAATTTGATAATTTCTATTTCACTGTCTCTCTCTATTAATTTCAATGTTAAGTTTATTAACTAAAAGTCGTTTTAAAGCTAAAGCTTTTCATAGATTACATATGTCTGGCAAAGGCAAAAGTGATTTATTGCTGTAAACAAAGCCACTGCGTGAAACCCGATCATCTCTCTCTCCTCTCTTTGCCTGTCTCTCTCTCTCTCCTCTCCTCTG
>JAUJYT010000757.1:0-15526 GCA_033996565.1 Nanhermannia nana
TTTAAGGAGCTTAACAACTCAGGACACAATTTAATCTTATTTCAGGTGTCCTCCCGGTAGGGTGATCACATGTCCAGCATTTCGCAGGACAGTCCTGGAATTGAGGTCCCAAAAACTGAAATCTGAAAATTTATACCTTGGCTCCCCCTTTGGTTTTCAGCAAATTTTGAAATTTAAGAAAAATATACCTTGGTACCCTCTTTGATATTTTATACCTCCCGGAATTTCTCCCGTATTAGAGCTGACCCAACCTGGCAAACGTAATCGCAGTTAAAGAAGTGCAGTGTCCAGGGTTCAAACTCACAACCTTTCGATTATGAGTGCGACACCTTTTCACTGAATTATTCTGAGGCCCCTAGTTATAAGTTATATTTACTAAAGTTTTAGTAAAACTATATATAAATATCACAAAATAGAACGTTGACAAGTGAAGTCTAACAAAGAACGATTTTTGGGTGTAACACACCGATTTTTTTCATTTTTGGTACAAACATATTAGATAATGTGGCAATTTAAATTATTATATAAATTTGCTGATAAGATGGCTAATCATAAGGAAAATCTCTATTTTAAACTATGTTGTATTCTATTACATCCATTAAGAGTTTAATATAAATAATGAATTATAAATCTATGAAGGGATTAATGTTCTCAAAAATTTCTTAAAACTTAATAAAAACAACTTTAGTTTTCGACGTAATTGGATTATTAATTGAAACCTACTTTTAAAAGTTTTTACAAACTAATTGATTTTTAACACTATTGTCTTAGGTTAATAAGCATATACAGTATATTCTATTATTGTTTACACTACAGTAATAGTGATACTTTTGTTAAAATGTCTAAAATGCCAGTGTCTATAAACTCATGAATAATGTAATTACATAGAAATCTATAGTTGTTTTTATTTTAGTTTTAAAAATTTTTTGGACAATTATTGACAACAGAACTATATAATTCTTTATTCAAATTAAAATCTTAATGCATTTAATAGCTTACAAAATAAATTAAATTATGTATTTTTTCTTAAAATAATCTATCTTAGCAGCCAATTTGTAAATATTTTTTATTACCACATTGCCTAATATCTTTGTACAATTGAGTTGAAACTGCACTGCAAAATTTTTTCTCTATATTTTAGTATAAAATCCTATTCATATACATATTAACTGATTAGAGATATATCAGTGAAAAAAATTGTTTTAAAAAACTAAAGGTTTAACTAAAGCTTCAAATGTATTGATTACTGTATACTAAAAGTAGAAAAATGACTCAAATGGTTATAACTTTTGAACTATTTTACTTTCACATTAAGACTGAATATCAGGTATTTTATCCCTTTTGAGTTTCGTTTGGAACCTATTATACTATTTTTTATTGTTGTTTATATTGAAATGTAGTAAACACATTGACCGGCCCTGACTGTTTCACTATAAAGTTAAATATTTTTCTCCTAATAAATATTTATCATTTTTAGTGAAATTATGAAAATACTTTTATTTCACACTTATATGTAAATTAATGCAATTTTTATCATTTATTACTAAATGATAGGCTAAATGTGAGCAAAAATATTATCATATTTTGTAATGAATTTCACAGAAAAATGTTTATAAACCGGAAGTATTATAATACTGATGTCAACTCAATGTAATGGTGTTTTCAATTAGTCTGATTTGATTTGCCTCACATTTGAATTGACATGAATGCACGCTTTGCTATAATATAAGCTTTAAATTTTGTTAAACTTAAAAAGTGGTTCGCTTTCAATTATTTAAGAATTCAAGTTTCAGGCGATTCATAAGAATAAGACTTTAAATCATAATTTTAAATGAAAGTAAATTGTGAACTAAAACTTTTTCTAATGAGACTTTTACTTTCTTATTATTATTAAAAAAATTATTTGAACTTCAGTTCACTTTAGTTGAAGTTAAGGTTTTGTAAAATTAATATTTAAATAAAAATTTTCAATACTTTTTAATAACCTTAAAATTTTGAAACATAACGGCATACAAAATGTTCTCTTAACTAATGACCCATTTTTCTAGTTTTATCTCAAACTTATTGAATAATTTATATCTTATATCACATGAATTGCGAACTTAATAAACAGCTGATAAACAGTACACTAAAAAACTATTAATCAAAGAATATATTATATTAATTGAATTGATCGACTATTTTATAGCATTATTCATATATTAAAATCACATTTTTTAAAATAAAAATATCTCGAAATTGATCTGAAAATTAAATGTCAATAAAATAAATAAATACCCGTTAAATATATAACCAAAAGGTTAACTAAATCTCAAGTTTTTCAGATAAAGGCTATTAAAAAATTAGAATTAAAAGTTTAAAGCAATCTCAAGACCTCAGTATATTAATAAACTTTTCTCATGAATCAACTCTTCATTCCTTATCCTCTTCTGAGAGCCCATTATTATTATACAGATCTTCCTCTACTTCTTTGGATTTCTTAGACTTATAGCATTCGGGATTCTTAACCAACTGTTGTCCCTCTTGTATAATGTACTCATACTTTTTCATATATTTGATCGCCTCTTCTTTAGTAATGCCATACAATTCACACAATTCAATGCATGGCTTACAACCTTCAGGAACAACAGTAAAATCGGTACCATTTTTGCCGCCCATATATTTAGGAACATTTTCTTCGTCAATATATTTGAATAGTTCATCACCTTTTGCAAACTTAAGCAAAACATGTTCTTCAGATGATAACCACATTTTAATAACGGCCACAAAGCCTATGGCAAAAATTATTTGATTACTTCGATTATTCAATTAATTTTTGAAAAACAAATCTACAATTAATCTACAATTGAATCCTTTATTCCTAAATAGTTTAACTGTATTATAGATTTGCTCTCATGTACTAAAACTGAAGTCAATTAATTGATAAAATTAAGTAAGCAGTAAAACTCGGTATAGTCCTTAAAACATAAGGATCTGTAGTTTGTATTCACTATATTTAGGTTCACTATTAATTGGTTTGCTATAAATGAGCTCATCTACAGAGGATTTCACTTAAAATGCTTCACTATAAAACATTTTATAATAAAGGGCTTCACTGTAAAGATTA
Source organism: Nanhermannia nana (assembly GCA_033996565.1). NCBI lineage: Eukaryota > Metazoa > Arthropoda > Arachnida > Sarcoptiformes > Nanhermanniidae > Nanhermannia > Nanhermannia nana. Next base: position 3,107 of record JAUJYT010000757.1, read on the forward strand.
AATCTATTACTAAAACATAAACAAAACAAAAAGTGAATACCTTTTAGATACCACGGAATATTGTAAACGATAAGTCTAGAGATGGCTAATGGAAAATACTTCCTCAAGACATTGATCACAAACTGGATCATATCTAAGTCTGCATTTTTAAGGCCAACCTCATGCACATCCATTACACAAACAAAGCCTTTGCCATTAGTTTCGTTATCAATCTTATTGATTATATTAATTGCCATTAAATGAAGGATTGGCTGCAATTTCTTGATCCTGATCACAGTCTTAGCGCGAAAATAAATAACAGGCAAACCATTTTTGTCTTCGCCCAAATTATAGACAGCACCCGCTTGAAAAAACTCTATGGGAGCGTCTTTTTCAGCTTAATTTAAAAAATAGCTAATTATTATACAAAACTTTTTTTAGAAAAATAATAAATTTAAGAGTTAACTGATTTGCAGAGAAGTTTATATATATGTTTACTTTTTATATTAACTTCGCTTTCTTTTCTCCATTTCATCGCTTCATCCAATTGTTTGATAGCTTTGTCGACATCTAAATCATTCCATAATACAAATCGCTTAACAGTGAACTCATTGGTCTTGACTTTTTCAATATCGATCTCATCATAAAGATGCGGACTTGTTTTGTAAAGTTGTAGAAATCCATCGCGAACTCTATCAATAGTTTCCTCCAATGGATATTTGCCTTTGATATTTAGCTTCGATTCCAGAATATTAGAAATTTTGTCAATTTCTTCAGTCGACATAATTCAAGAATATTCTTAAAGATTGCAATTATATAACAGAAGTAACTTTTTGGCGTAAAATCTAAGAAATTCTATCCTTTAGTTAAATAACAATTATAAGAGAAAAGCCTTATATTTATATATCAGCTGAAAATTTAAATAAAACAGAATTATCACAGAATTAATTAGGTTATTTGGAATCTAAGAATTTGTCACCTTATTATGGATTCAATAATATTAAATCAATGTAAAAAAGTTTAGTTAATTAAAAGAAAGACAAAATAAAGGTGAACAGCAGGGGTTAACTCAATTTAGACTAGTCTTTAAATAGTGTTTAGTGTATAAGACAGATTAATGAGACAGATAATCGAAAACTAATGACCCAATACCACATATTAAACAAAAATTAAATCTATAACAAAATATAACACCATATAATTTACAGGTAAGTAAAATAAAGTAAAAATGGTATTAATTTTAGTTCTACTTTAACACAATTATTATTTGAATCAAATTTATCTGATCTGATTATACACTTAACCGAAAGGCCTTTACAAAAATAAATTAATGGCATCACATCGTTATTATTATACTACAAATCTAAATGAGGTCTTTTGCAAATTAATTTATTGTTTAATTTTAAAACACAATAAATATTTATACGACAAATCGATTTTTTAAATGAAAATAAAAATTTCTGAGAATTTTTACAACGGCTACAAATCTAAATATGCGTAATCTTATACTTTTGAAGCAAATACAAAAGTTGAACTCATGTCACAAGAATTTCATATTTCTTTGACTTTATCTCTTTTAAAATTTATAAAGTTTTGATTTGAAAACCAAAACCAGAACTTTATTTCTTTTCAATAATGCGAACTAACATTTGCTTAACATGAGTTTCTCAAAAATAATATTATATTATAATATTAGATATTGACAAAAAAAGTGAGATTTCAAAAAAGTCTTATCTTAAATCGTAACCAAAGTTGATGTTCAAATATTTCTTTTTATGAATTGTGGAAAAGAGTATCTACTTTTGTCTTAAATGGGTATTAATTTTGAGAATTCAAAATTAAATAATGAATGATGAATGACATGAAAGTAATGTCAATAGTTTATAAGTATATGTCAAGAAATATTTAATAATTATATTTGATTAATTGCTTACTATAGGTTTAGGTTTAGTCTTAGGTTTTTATTCGACAATTTTTCAGTCACTGCAAAGATTTATTCTGATTTAAAAGAAATAATTAATTCAAAGTCTGTCTATTATAGCGTTAGAAATCTGAATAAAAAATCAATGAACAGAATAAATGAAAAACATATTTAAATTTAGTTTCCTGTTATATAATATGTCACATTTAGGGGAATGTTACTTTCAAAATGAACTCCGCATCAAAGATTATCAAATTAATAAAATTCATTTTTAGATTTCTTTTAATTAAATTTTTAGACATTTTCTAGAAAACATTACAGATCGGTGCAGATGGTGATAAACAGGTTATAAACAGTCCTTTACATAGTAGAGTCAATCTTTTGAAACTGTGTGCAACTTCCTTTTTTGAAAAATGTTTACCCTTTTCCTTAAGCGCTTTTCTCTGGAGCCTTAGAGTTGTAGAAGTGATCTCAAAATATAGTTTTGTATGTGTTTTAATCAAAAGTATATTAATCATAACTTTAAATCATTGAAAAGTTATTTAAAGTGTTTTAAATAGTTTAAAGTTATTTTAGACCTATACAGTATATCACAACAGAAATAATTAAATTTAATATTTAACGTGAGTTTAAATTTAAAATTACGTTACACATTAAAATTTTTTTCAAAAAATAAATATCTATTCATGTTACAGTCACAGTAAATATTAGCACAACACAACTCACTGCACACTAAATCTGCTTATTGTTCACAAACTGTGTACTCCACGCCAATAAAAGCTTCGATAGAAACTGACTTAATTGAACAGAAATCTAAATTATCGTGTTTTTATACTTCAAAGTATAATGTGGTTCTAAATTATACAAAGATATTGTATTCTAGTAGGTGCCGCTGCTTGTTTACCTTAAATTTTATTATAATTAAACCCTTTGAACTCTAGCATTATTATAGCTAAGGTGTTGCCATATGAAGTGCTATTTGTATGACAACATGTAGTGGTACAATAAATGTTCAATTCTCATTGAACAACACACAGACATTGCATACTTAGTAGTATAGATTTAGTGTCTTCAGAGAAAATTTTTCATAGAAGCTAAAATTGTTACTAGTTTATTAAATAAATAATTTGAACGAATTTTATATTTCAGAGTTGAATTATCCCTAATATTATACATTAGAATTAAGGAACATAACATTCTAGGATGATAACGTAGAATTTTAACATTTTGCTGTATTTTTATATTTTAAAGTAAAAAATAAGACTATTACTTAAGCCATGGGCTTATAAACTTTTCTTTTTGTTTTTGTCCCCCTTAGAGGGATTTTTAATGTACAATTAACTAATCGGCGGCCCCTTTCCATAGATGATGATGTTAGTTTTTTCATTCCATGGGCCCCAAGGGTGACATTGGTCCACTGTTTGAAAAGCTTTGACTTAAACTATACAACAATGTATAGATATTCTCCATTATTTGATTAGTTTTCGACTTTTATATAAATAATTGTTTACATCTGAATGAAATAAAATTAATTTGAATGTAGTTTTAGACAGGTTTCAGAGAATTACATATAGTAAGCTCAAAATCAATATATAGTCAGTTTGTTTGTTCAAATAAAAGCTTGAGAGCTAACAATAGATCTCGCGATGAGGAGAATGTAATAATTCAATAGTTTTTAGACGCCATGTAGTTGTTTAGTATAACGTATTTGAAGTACAACTGATTAAATTTTAGTAATTTTAGTGTCAACGATATATCATCAATGTTTAAAATAATTCCACAGTCGAGTATATTATGGCAAAGTAAATATCAGATTAAATAAATGAGTTCCAAAGTGAATTTAATTATATAAATACAGATAATTTATCTCTACGTAAGCTTTTTAGTCAAACTTATTCTAATAATAGCCGCCGCTTTAGAGTCGTTAATATACCACTACTAAAAAACATTAACAAAAAAAATATTTACTTTATAAAAGGGAGTCATTTGGGTAACATTTTAATTAAGCAATGATTTGGGCATTCAATAGATAATTAAATAGAAAACTGACAAAATTCAAGATACAAATAGGTTGCTGCCCATAAGAGAGCTCAACTGTGCAGCCAAATAGCTGTCAATCAATTTGGGAAGTGTTGGGGTAAATAAGTGAAAAAATTCTAATACATTCTCTGTCAAAATTTGGTTTTAGAGTGCATCTTAAGTTAACCGCATCTCATGTGAAAGTCTGACAAAAGTTTGAAGAGAACTATATATAAGTATTTTCTAAATAGAAGCGTATCAAATGATATGTGATCGAGAGTTATTTTAGGAATCGGTAAATTGATTGAGGCCAACACCAAGTCTTCCTTGCGCTCATCTTTTGGCACCATTGCATTAAAGAAGTATGTGTTATGTGTATGTCTGCGTTATTGACTACTCCTTCTATCAAGCTTTTAGTTATCAATACTCAACACACCATATAGTCAGTCGTGCCATACATATAACAATAGAAGTGGCTCTTATTGTTTTAATAACATTCTTATATGGGATTTACTATGTTTTGGTCATTATTTTTTGTTATAATCATTTTTCACACAATCACTTAATCCAAATGATTTTTAGTTATATACTAATTAAGGCTTATATTGGGGGAAAACTTCTGTGAACTCAATTTACAAACTTAACTCATAACAAACCAATACAAGAATTTATTTGGACAAAAACTTTTAAAATGCGGCGACAATAAGGAATATAGATTTTAGTAATGACGACACTTTTTCATGAACATAAATCCTATCCTTTCAATAAAACATATTTCGGTAGTGGTCTTGAGGAATATCTACAGTCAATCAACAATTCAGTGATTTCACTAATTAGTCTCATATCACATCACATTCTTCGTTATTACATAAAGCAATCAAAGTACCAGAACGTCATGTCTAAGATTTTTTTGGTATCCTTCATGAAACATAAATTCCCAATAGATAAATGATTATATCGTTAGATTTTTTATAGCAATGTTTTCTATTAAAATAACTTACTTTCAACTGTATTCTTAGAGTACAGGCATGTGCTGATGAAGACTTTTACTTAAAATTTCAGTATTATATGCAAAAAATATACGCGTGTTTAAACATATTTACATCGATTTACATAAAACTAAAATTAAGGAACTGGGAGGATTGGCGCAACGCGCTATGGATTCGACTCCGGATCGAAGGGTCTGAGTTCGAACCCCAGGTGTGGCTATTTTCTCTGCTATACATTGGCCACATACTCAGTGTTTTTTAAATGGCCCGACGCGTTTGCCCACGACGACACGGGGTTATCCCTGTAAAAATCTCACTGGTTTAACACGGGCTTCGGTGAGATCTCCTCTCATTAGGGAGTTGGCTGAAGAAAACGTAAAATTAAGAATCAAGTCATGTAAATTGTATTTATTACAAAAATTTAAATTCGATAATTCAATAAATTGAAAGAGAATGTATTCAATAGACTTTATATGAATTCTTAATATTTATTTGATTTATACTCTGTTTTCTATAGCATGTGTTTTCTAACTTTCATGCTATGCTCCCCTTTTTGGGCTAAATTTTCTGATCATTATAATGCGCTATAATGTTAAAGAATTTAATTTAAGGCAACAAGAGAAAAATTGTTTAAAAAATTATATTTTATATTTTCATTTGAGTTATTTTCATATAACTTAGTGAAGTGCGAAATACAAGCTCGAGCTTGAGCTGAACTTGTCCCAGCTCAAGATAAAACTCGGGTATTTCAAAATAATCTCAAGCTCTGTATAGAGGGAAAAATAGGGCAAAAGGGGCGAAAGAGTGTACCCAAAGTTTAGAGCTTTTTAGCAATATTAATAATAAATTTAATTTTATTTGAGCATTAATTTCAAATATACCTGCATTTGTTAATACTAAATATATTTATTGTGATTAATAATACTTTTAAATTAATGAAAGTTATGCTTTTTTAAAGGCTAAAACTTTAACGTGTTATCTATTTTTCTAAACGAAACATATTTTACCTACATTTTCAAAGTGTAACTTCAATATAAGTCTGAAATTAATTAATTTACAATGTACTATCTTTACAGCATGTTTATTATACAGTTACTGTACTGTACTGTACTTTATAAATGTTTATACTATAAAATAGTATAAAAACTTAGTTATAGATAAATAAAAGTTAATATATAATAATTAAATAAAATGAATGTAAAGTTGAATGCATGAAAATAAGATTATATATGAGCTTATTTTAATATTTGATAAAAAAGTAATGTCTGAAAAAGACACAGTAGAATCATATGCATACATAGGCTTTGCTAATCTATTGAAAGAGGTAAATTAAGTTGTGCTAAATACTTATATACATCACTCAGGAAATGGTGCGTTAATGAAATAAAGGTTTTTCTTGATTATAATGAGGCTTTGGGAAAATGTCTGCTTCCTTCGTGAAATATATTTACAACACTTCCTTTTTGACTCAAGTAATTATTAAATAAGTTTATTTCATCAGTAAAATAGCACATCACATATGCTTTGCCAGACTTAGCTTAATAGAAAAACTTAGTTAATCACTACTGCAGTAGAAGTTGTTTTAATTTTGTTGGAATTTTGTTTCTAATTAATATTTAACTATATCTTTACTGTACCGTACAGTACAAGTCTTTGAGGAAAGTTAAATACTAGACAAGAGCTTTTTGGGTACCTGTGACTAACAATACAATAATGCTTTTTGAATGGTTTGGATGACATTTAATTCTCCGGAAATTAAACTGTGTATCAGTAGAAGTGTTTCCCTCTTATCCTTTATATAATTGGTATTTTCATGGGATTAGTAAAGATCGATGGCCCGAAACGTAACGCTCCAAAACTTAACAAATTTATATATAATTCTTTTGCTCGCACGAGAACTGATTTCTTTATCAAACCCAAAGGCAATCCAAGACTCAAAATAAAGTCGCTTTAACTCAACTGACCAATGATTCAAACGACTATCTCATGTCGAATTCAGTATTACTCTATTTTGTTCAATAGACCAGTCGCTGTCAAACTGGTGGCCAGAGTAACAAAAACTAATAATAGACACTAAAAGCTCATCTTATAATTCATTTTCAGGGACTTCTATCGAAAGCAATTTGAAAACTTATTCTTTTATACATTAGAGTTATATTAAACAATATATTACTCTTTAATAAAAGCTTTAATACACAATTTATGGCTAATATTATTTATTTCATTATAGGGTTTGAATTTAAAAATCCAAATGTTTTATATTTCAATGCTTTTGAATACAAATTGGAATTTAAATTAATTTTCGATCTTAAAAATAAATTTTAATCTAAAAATAGAATCAAATTTTATTATAAATAAATATTAGAAAATAAGAGATTCTTGAGATTACTGTTTTAACGATTGTTTTATAATAAATATTTTCTGAAGATTGTAATCTGATGTCTGACTCCCTCAATATAAATCGTAATACATCTGAGTCTTTTTAAAAGAGTATCAATAATGAAAGAATAAGACGAATGCACCAGCACTGAAAGAAACATCGATCTAAGGGTGACTTTGAAAAATATTTTGGGAGACATTTAAATTACTAGAGTAGTGTTGAATCAGTTCCAACAACGAGAACGAGAAATAAATTATTTTAATTTCGTTCTCGTTCTCCTTCCAGAACGAGAACGAAATTTTTAAAATTTCAAGAATGAGAACGAGAACGAAAATAGATTTCGTTCCGGAACGAGAACGAAATTAAAAAAATTCAGGAACGAGAACGAGAACGAATTTAAAAACTAGAACTGATTCAACACTACTAGAGAGTTCTTGAATAACAATTTTATCGAACTTTTAATAGTTTTGTATAAAGTTTCTTTGGCTTTAAATCTAATAATAAATGTTATGTCAAAACTAGTTATATTAATGATTTTGGAATAAATTGATTGATTCCTAACACTGATATACACTATTGTTGAGTGATATGCATTCTCTTAATTAATGTATTTTATACCATTAAATCAAATGGTACTTTAATAAAAGCATTAAAACATGTTATCTCTTGTGAACTATTTTTCATATTTTGATTGAATAGTTTTAATGACTATAAGTTTTTGTTATAAAACTGAGAATCCGTGTATTTTTGTGAATATTAAATAGAATAAAACAAATGACTTAACAAGTTTAGAGCAATATAAGCTATAAATATAAGCCTTAAAATTTTTTGTAGAAATGCGTGCAAAGTTTAAAAATGTTAATGTATAACAGTTAGGTTAAAGTGTTACTAAATATATTTTATTGCTTTGTACAAATTAGGTTAGGTTAGGTTAGGTTAGGTTAGTCCAGTCCAGTTGATATGTTGTAAATAAATCTCAAGTTTACCTGAAAAGGATGGCGCACACAATCAAGAATGACAAAGGAGACATATCATGACATCTCATATTACTCATTAACACCCCCATTAACACATATCATATATATTGAAATATAATAGCCATTGGATACTATTAATTAATAGACACCTGAAAAACACTTTATTTTTTTAACACAATTATTGGTGATTAGCTGTCAAACAATCTGTCAAAAGTAGTTTATTTACTCTCTTTCAACCAAAAATAAATATAAATTAATAAGAATTATCAAAAAATATTTTCCCTATCATATACCGCTAATTTCTAATTGAAATTTGTAATAATTAACGAATGTGCCAATAGAACGAGAAGAAATGAAATTAAAGCAAATAAATTAAAGATAAGCCTTTGAAAGTGATTATTAAGATTATTTTCACACGTTTTCGATTATTTATTATTCAAATATAGATCGAGTGTTGTAAAAATCACTGCTTGAACTTTGGGCCTCAAATATCTATGAATTGGTGGAATTAAGCATTAGTTAAGGATGAAGACAACCTACTCTTATGATAGTGGGTAGCAATAGATAATATTAATCTTTCTATCGTTATCTCTGTTGTTAAGTCATCAAAAGAAGTGTTATTTCTTCTACGGTATAGCGATATTCATAATGAGTTTATAAATATACTTCATTATCATTAAATATAATTACTTTGAATTTAATTTTAGATTTAAATTAGAAAGACAAAGTTGCGCTTTCATTAAAAGTCATAATTTAGAATACATGTTAAATCGCGAAATATATTTTGATGTATTAATTAAATAATTTACCGAACAAGAGCACAGAGAGTTGTGAACGCAACATATGTTTGATTGATTTGAGCGAAACACTTGAGCAACTTGTTTCTGGTAGTTTGACATTCTATGTATCAAAACTTGCCTATTCAATCCTCTCAACCATAGAACTTACTTTTTTCATTACATTTTTATAAATTGAATTGATTTCAAATTGAAATTTGAATCATTAACACTATATTTTATAACTATTGGAGAGCAAAGGTTTCAAAATTTCAAACTTAAGCCACAACCCGGCTCGAGAACCTCAGAACTCGAGCCTGAGCCTAGACTTAGCCTTAAAAACCTGTGTTTTTAATAAGAAAATTAAAGTATTATGGCTGCGCTCAAAGGTACCAAAAAATCGTACCTATATTAAGTGCAATTTTTAACATTTTTCGCAGCAAATATGTGTTACCTCTTAGGGAAACAATAATTATTGTTTATTTATATTAAAAATTTCCAACAAAGAACACCGGCAGCGGACAGTACTCATTTTGTTACACAACAAGAATTAAAAATATCTCATTATCGCAGTTTTCTTTCAAGATATGCCTGCAGTCTGAGTCTGGAGTTTGATTCTGGGCTGAAAAGCATTTAGCCTTAACCTAGTGAGCATAGGCTCGATAACCTTATGACCTGAGCTTGAGTCAGACTCAAAAACCCTCGAGCAGCTAACCCTAGATTGAGGCTAGTCCATGATTTTGATTATTAATAACAATTGAATTATTGTGATGTTTGAGAGGTAAATAAATTCTATTGCTATTATACACCTGTTAAATAAATATTTGATTTGTATTATTTCTATTAATAGATTTTTAAAGTTCCTAGTATTCCGATTCTTTCAACTCAAAACAAATTATGTTTTCACATAAATATGTTATATTAAACATTTATAGTATATATTAAGTAGCAGTGCCGTAGTTATAAGTTTAGGTTAGGTTAGGTTAGGGTCAAGAATGTAAAATTTAGGGTATAGAGTATTACTTTATAAACCGGTGCTCTGGGAGCCTGTAATACCTTTTTGTATATATATTAGAGTTAGAATACAATAAAATTATTAAACGTTATTTGAAAATAGTTACAAATTTTCGTAATGTGAACAGACCTACAATTAAATTCTTAAAAAATTTCTTATGGGGAAAGTGTCCCATTGACCCCACCTCTGACTAGGGCGCCGACAGGTAGTAAAAAATACAGGTAACCTAAAGACTATATAAAAATGTGATAACTAGTACATCACAATCAAAGTGTTTCAAATTCAACTCTACTGTACTTAAAATAATTTTATTTTTAATCCCACTTCCATTCCATGTGATTGTGAGGGAAATTTTGGTTATTTTTACACAATATCAAAATCCGGAACTAATATACTGCTATTTCTTGCATCAGATCGCTTAAACCCAAATAAGTATATAATTAAAATTTTATTCACGAAAGTGAATACATTTTAAAATGTCTTAAAGTGTTTTTATACAGTATTTCCCCTTGAAATACATTTTTTCTTATCTTTAAAAAATTTATTTTTGCTTTTTTCCAATTAATTCTATTATACATTACTCAATGGTTAACAAAAATATTTTGAGTGTTACTTCAAATTGTTTGCACATATACTGCATATAAACTCAAAGCATAGCCTTATATGTAAGGCTAGTGAACAATAGTTTTTGTTCAACAATTTTCAATTACTTTACTGTATAACTGGTTTCAATAGTATTTCACAACAATTCAATTGTTTCCAATTTTTTTCTATTACTTTACTGTCAGAATCTATTTATTGCTTTTTATTATACAAACATAGTATTAAAGTACTTATACTGTGAAAATAGTTTATTTATAGGCACTCTTATAAGGTATAACTTTTTTTATATGCAAATAATTGCTTTTAATGCATGAGTACTTTGTAAGCTTAAAATTTATCACTAATTTAATTAATCAACATATTAGTTATTAAATGGATTAATCAAGTATTTTATATTTGGCTAAAATTAGTAAAACTAATGCAAACGATAACTATTCTTAAGTAAGCTTTTAGTAAAGAAGCTGTTATTTGATTTACCATTTTATCGAAGAAATTGTTCCTAAAAATTCTTTCAATGAAAAGCATTTTATGTAACTTTGAGTTAATAAACATTTTTAGAGTAATTGTTATTAATACGTTTGTGAGACCTGTTGAGATGCACTAATGGACTGAATGCTTATGAATTTTTTTATATAATGGCATTTTAAATATCTCTAAATATATCTAAAATCTAGAATTATATTATATTTATAGCAATTTTTAAAAATTGTCACTGGTTGCGATCATTAATGCTGCACTTTCTGTATATGAATATTAGGTTTTTTAATTTTATACTTTGTACTGTACAAGAAAGTCTTATTGAAAGAAACAAAAAAAATTAATTAAAAATTTAACCTTGTTAAAAGCCAATTAATTTATTAAAATATTTTTAGAATAAGCAAAGATTGGGCCAAGTACTGGATTTTTTTTAAAAATAGCTCAAAATCTGGACTTGTGACATATTGATTTAATAAAAACAGCCACCTTTACACTTTTATGTCAATGGTAATTTATTTAAATTAAAAACTTCTCATGTGCTATACGTGAAAGTATATGCTGGTAATTTAAATTCTACAATCCTTTTTTTAGTAACAGGACATGTATACCTATGTAACTTATGTCTCATGTGTTATTTAATTTTACTACTAATTAAAGTTATAGTGTATTTATGATGACTCGCAAAGTTTTCGCTTAGATATCTATAGAAGTATACCTGCACTATATATGGTACAGGTATTTTTCTACCTGGTACAGGTGCTATTATTAATGCAGTACATGTAAAACTAAAATTGTTGCAATCAAATTGCAATAGAATTTGCCAAGCTAGAATTATGAGTTTCCACGATTTTGGACACAGTTCAATGCCTTTTCCCGGGACAAAATTTTATGATCATTCCAAGTCTATGCCAATACGTCATTTGTTTTTCTCATTGTCTACGCTCAAGCTTTTAATATTCTTAGCAGTTTAGAAATTGCAGAATATTTTGTATTATGAAAAGAACCACTTTTAACAACTTATATCTTTAATCTTATGAGAATTAACCTCATACAGCTGCTGCAGCAGCGCTGCACCTGATATGCATTAACTTTATGCAAAATAGGGTACGAAGGGACTTTTTGAATTTTTGAGAAAAAATCAATAGGGGGTGATGCACATAGTACGTACGCAGTTTTGGGCTGTTTTCAGAACCCCTCTCCCTCCCTGTTAGCGTACGTGCCTATGCTTTCTCTATGTACGCGTACGCATTTAAAAAATTAGTTTGACCCCCTTCCCCATGACTG
>JAUJYT010000758.1:0-15519 GCA_033996565.1 Nanhermannia nana
GATTGGAGACGAACTGATAGCTCCTTATTATGAATTTGCAAATAATATCAAAACAAATGGTAATTTTGGTTTTGGTTTTAAGTATGAATGCAGTAAACTTTGGAAGAAATATGTTACCAATAAATAAACAATTCTGTAGACAATTAATTTTAAAGGTTTTTTTGTATCTTAAAATTATGAGCATAAGCTATTTGGTAGATCAGGTATTTGTGGCCCAGTACATGATACGACACTCTTTAAGTAATAAATACTTTTAGTAGTAAATAATAGAAACTCTTTATTGATATTAATGGCTCTTAAGCCTGACGTGCAGTGTAAGGCACTACATAATAGACATAATATAGTATTTATATTCTGGTTATAATAATCCTGACTGTTAGTATTGAAATGTATCCCTTTATATATGGTTTCGTTAATCATAACTTTAGGTTTACTTTTGTTTAGGACAGTGTCAAATCTATTATAGCTATTAGTTATTAGTACTTTAGATATGATATGACCCACTCTATGATAAAATATGGTTTCAAAGCCTTAAATATTAACAATAATTTAAGAGATAAGCAAAAATTTTAAGTTAATTGTCCCTTAAGGGGGCGGAGGAGGGGTAATGAAATTTTACTGAAAAGATGGACAAAATCTTAAGTATAAAAAATAGATGAAAACATTGAATTTTAAGGCATTGTAAGTATTTTAATACTCAATAATTTGAATAATTATTTTATTTAAAAAAACCAGAAAATACTATCTATTGTAAAGATTTAGCGCATCATTAACTCATTAAGATATGTTTCCACATTTACAACAGGAAACTTCGAGACCAAATAAACCATTCCTATGCCATACTTATCCCAAGAATTGGTACCATCGCTGTTCACTTTAATACGACCAGTTTGTAAATCATAATCAGAATGTCCTTCAACTCCTACTAAAACTGCTGTTTGATCCCAACTATAATTTGAACCTTCATTACAATTCTCAGATCTGACGGATTGATAAAGAGTTAAAAATAACGAAATTAAGCAAAAGTAATAACTTTAGGCTATATAAGTATTCATAAATTAAAAAAACATTATCCATTGGACATTTTATATATTAATTTAAATACAAGTAATTTAGAGTCGCGTTCAATAGACCGACAAAAAATGGGGCAGTTTTTAATTTTTCTCGTTTCTTAAGTATGGTTTGAGTATTAACTCCAACTAAAATTTTTGATTGAAAATTTTCCATTCTACAATTTGAAAACTAATAACTTCGGATAAAAATCTCTTACACAGTCTCTTTACATTTCTTTAATAATAAATATTTGTTTTCAATAATTCTGATGAGAAAAGTATATATGAATGAGTCACAATTTTTTTGTAATTAACTAATTTTAAAACAAAAAATACTCATAACGAAATTTCTACACTTGAATGAGCCTTAGCGAGTACTACGGGTACTCTTAACCGGCCGAAAGTAATTGGGAATGCTCTTTAATGAATGTCAACTTATTTAATTATCAACATTATTAGTATATTAATGAGATTTTCAATTGTAGCAGACAATCAATAGAATTTTCTAAATGTTTATAATATGCCAAATATTATATTAAATTAAAAAGTTTAAGATATATTATACTCTTTCACCTTAAACAATATGATCGGAGAAATCCCAGAAAATATGAAGACTTATTCCCAAAAGTGCAGGTCTGGTAACAGTAATCCTCAAACACTGGAGCAGATATACTGAACGCATCTTTCACTGGACTGTTTTGAATTGAATTGTTGTAAACTAGTTGTGAACCCGTTCTAATATTGCACCCAATTTCTAAACCACTGAAAATGATAGGAGTGGGCCATATTTCAAAAACTTTTTTAGCTGAAGCTGAGTCTTGATATATATTCCACTCTCGACCAGAAGGGAACGCACCGGCCATTGAAACTAATTGTTTCACTTTTTGTCTTATGAGCTCTGATCCATTGAGAGGCGAGTGATCATCGGGTGGGGTCGACAATAGATTCGCTAAATTTGTTAAGAATCCGATTGTAATTATAGTGACGCTAAGGTCTGGCTGTTTTGCCAACACTTGTCGATAAACTAGTACTGAGTCTAAAACGTCTGAATTTTTATGTATTTTATGTGGATATCGAGAAAGTACTGCATCAGTCCATTGTTGCCGGTCTCGAAAATTGACTGCATTTCCTTTCGGTACACCGATAGGTATTTCAGGTCTTCCTAAATAAGTATTGAAAACATTGAGAACTGCGGCCACGCCTTCATATTGATTACAGGCCACTGTCGCCAAGATTTTAGCCTTTCCTCTGTCTGCTAAAGTATGCAGAACAGCAAGTGCTCCGACATCATCATAATTGGGTCCGATATCTGTATCTAAAATTATTGGAATACTTGTGGATGTAACACATGTAACACATGCAAATATCAATAAAGTAATCGTTAATAAAAGTAACAAAAAATTCATTTATAATTTATGTTAATATTGATATTCACAAAAAATAAATTACAATAAAAGTTTTAATTCAAAACTTTTTAATAAAGAAAAACTGAAGTTTGTTTATAATATAGATAATAAATAAACAATTTAATAATCAGAAGTCAAGTACAGTAACATTTTGGTTATTCAGTCTGTTTGTTCACAAGTTAGAGAAACTTTTTAATTTTTTTATATAACATATAAATCTTATTTTTTATTTATTTACAATTCTTTAAATTCAAAACAAATAACTTTTCTTCCATTTTTCAGTAATCATTGCAGTAAATAGTATTTTGCCCTTAATTCTAAACTTTTAATTGACTTGCAACCAGTTTTCGATAACAAATAGTTTACTCAATATATTGACTCAATACTAAATGTTTTATGTAATGTTAACAAAAAATACTTTGAGCGAGATATCAATGTAAAACATAAATATAAATAGCAATCAAATATACTTAATCTGAGAGTTATCCTGAACAGCCTGAACAGATCCTTCAATGCAAGTGCACATCAGTGACATTAACATTTTTGTTTAATTTATTTAGTTTACACCGGTTTACATACAGTCAGAATAATAATATTTTAATAAATATGACTGAAAGAATAGGGCTCTGCATCACTGCATCACTGCATCATTTTTTATTTTAACTAAATATAAGTAACACTTATATTCTCGCATAAAGTATTATTATGAATGTGTTAATCATAAACAAAATCCAATTTATGTCTCATGTGGATTAAGATTTAAGGATCAAAACAAAACAAACCAATAAGACTGAACAGTATGACGTTTTGCTGTATATTTACGAAATGTTCTATCGGTTTCATTGAAGGTCAAGTAATAATAACTGTAATAATCTGTGTGAAGATGTTCTTTAATATAGTTGTGTTCGTTTGAAAGACTGTCATCGCATACAAATATAGAAAACAAAAGTTTCTTTTAATTTAATTTATTTATTAAATCAATTAATGCAAAACATAGATAAAATTAAAAAATATAATAACTTTTATTGTCTTTATGAAAACCAATTAAAATTTTTTCATAAATCAAAGAGTGATTGACTAATAAATAAGACCTCAATAATGAATGAAACGTAAATAATTAATTAGAGATAAGCTGATTTGACTGAACAACAACTCTCAAGTCAGGCATTCCTCTGCAGTATAAGTTCTTTTTGCGCCACTTCTTACTGACGACAGTAGTGAAAAATGATCTATGAGATATAAAATTCTTAATCGCCTGAAGTGACCAAACAGTGCCACTCGCTGTCAACATATAATAATGAGACAACTTTTTAGTATTTGCCGGATATGGTTCTAGTGTTATCTCAATCGCACCGCTAAGACCGAGCAATTTCTCAATAAATTCCTCATTATTTTGAACAATATATCGAACAAAATCATGAAAATGTTCAGAATATGGTAATGCGATGTAAAATAAAGTCTCTCTTATCGGTGCCTTCACTGAGACCTGAAATCTTGAGCTCAAGTCTATTATATGAGAAATTTTTCTGGTTTTGAAGAAATGATTTAAAGTCAACAGCGCTGAAAAACCAAACTTCACTAGAGGTGTGTCTACAATACGATTGTTATCAACAATAGAATTCATTGAAAGCCATTCATCCACAGAATTCTTCATAAAACTCATCACTAAATTACCGGCACTTCTGAGTGGTTTATTCAACTGATCTCTCGCTTCTTTCATTACTTCAATTCTTATTTTCATTAGTTTTCGTCTTAGTTTTCTGTCCATATCAGACATCAATCCATCTGTTGATGAGACGACTCTTCGACCAACTTTTCTCTTGTAGAACAAGTGATCCTGTCTTTCAAGCCATGCTTTCAACACCACTTCAGCTGTTTTACACCGCTCTTCCATAATTATCTGTCTTTTATCAGATTCATCGAGTGATTCATCGACAACCGGCTCTTTATAAATATAATTGTCAGCAAAAAATCTGTCGATCAGAGCAGTTGCATAGCGAGTGCATTCATGACCTCCTTGAAAAGCATTCGTTTGATTGCAATCTTTCATTATTTTACATAATTCTTCTGTTATAGTCCATGAAAAGCCGAAATAGCTGTCAGAGTCGTCTTTGAACCTGAACGGAATCATATACCACGCGCTGGCTCTCAAACTCCTATCCTTTTCGTCACATTTATCTCTTTCGCATTCATTATTAAATCTGTCTTTAAATTCGGCGAACACTTTAATGACCAGATTCTGAAGCAATTCGTGCACATCATTAGTCTCTGTTCGTCCGGTCATGTATTTAAAGGTCTTACTGAAGGCACCACTCAGTAATGCGGCCTCACTCTGAACTCCAAATCGATTTAATAAATAAGAGATCTTTTCTTTGTATGAAATGAAGGCATCGGTTGCGGACTTTTCATACTTTTCCCAACCTTTAAAATTTTATAATATTTGTTAAAATAATTACTTTTTAAGCTTAAAAATTATTTCATTATTATTTTTATTATATGTATGAATACCTTCTAATTCAAGGATTTTATTGGGTTCGGCTTTAACTTCAAGATGTGCCTTACTTTGCATTCCCATCTCATATCTGTCACAATGTCTATACAGTTGTCCCAAACTATTAGATGACAAATAAGTTCTTTTTTCAGAAAACTTTTCCATAAAATCGGGATAAAGTTTTGCTCTTTCGTTCCTAAAAATCAATTCAAATTAAATTAAATAAACATTTATTCAATGAAAACAATAAAATACATACCAACTAATGCTCTCTACTTTACCAGTTTTGGCGAAGTCGAGCGCAACCGCATATTTCTTCGCTATTGACATACAAATCTCACTAAAAATGCCGCCATTTATAAGATCAGCATTTGCTAAATGAGCGCTCGCCAGAAGACCCACATTATTGCTCAATAAATAATCACAATAGAAGTCAAGTATATCTTCCACTTGTGCGTCGTGAGACAGTTCTGTTGCTTTAGAGATCGGGAAAAGCATTGGCGTCACGTTTTCTCTTTTGAAAATAAGTTCCGGACATTTAAAAATCACTGCATATTCATCGCCATCGAGATCACTGCCGGCCATTTCGTCGGGATGTGGTCTCTGGCCTTGCGCTGGAAATACTATACAGTCTTTGATGTGATGAAGAGCCGGAATATTAACTGCTTTTAATTTTCTGACATCTCCCGGATGAAGACACGGAAACTTCGTTACCATTACTTCTTCTTCTAAAATAAAACACTTGTTCTCAGGCATATCGTCTTCATCCACATGAGACAACTGCAGAAAAACTTCTCCATACTTAAGAGTTTTTGTCTCATCCAATACGCCGAACACAGTTCTGCCACAACTCATCGCAACTTTAATTCTCGCTTTAGTTTTCAATTCTTTAATCCTGTGATTAATAACACATTCGACTATTTGACGGAATATATGCTCAGAAAGAAAAGGTATTCCAGACTTATATAGTTTACGATAAGGAATGCCTAAAGTGCATGAGTCCTGAAGCAGTGTTATGGCAGCGCATTCGCAAATCAGAGATTTGGCCAAATTCTTGAGGTTTTCCATTAACATCCCGAGGAATACTTTTGGCTCAACGCCTAATTGCTCCAAAATTGTAATCAGAGGTCTATTCAAATATAAAGGTCTCGGAGCCGACAATTTTATGATTCCTAACATTCTGTCTTTTGAGTCATACTTTTTCATACTATCTCTAAACTTGATTTGTTCTCCTTTCAGATTGGGATCGATGACAAGCATTCCTTTACACCCGCCATACCTTATCTGCATCGCTGATGGTCTGTTACGACACTCGGCCTCTAATTTCTTATACACTTTATCCGCCACCTCTTGAGAAATCATTCCAATGCCATCACTAAATATATAGCGCTCTTTTGTCAGTTCTTCTGGACTTTCATGATTTGGTTTGAATGAGCCCTCAATATCAGGAACCGAATCATCAATTTTTGTATTTTCACTGATATCAATGTGAGTCATGACTTGACTGAATGCGAGACCAAGTCTGGCCACATATTTGGCCACATTTTTTCTGATTTTACTCATATCTCCGATTTCATCTCGTATTTTGTCAGCAGTTCTTCCTTCAGAATCTTTTGCGTATAAAACCATTCCGGCGTCTCTTAACTGACTCGAAGAACTGCCCAAAAATTGGAATTTACGTCCGCCAAGTCTTATGCCTTCTAAAAGCGGAGTTTTAATTATTTTCTTAAGGAAATCACTCTGTCTTTCTCGAGATCCGGGACCGCGTACTGAGTAATTCAAACCCTGCAAATCGTCTTCTCTTACAGATAGTCTAATAGTATATTCTGGTTCTGAATTCACTATAAATCGACTCTTGAGTGTCGGCTGAGGCGGTAGTACTAGGAATCGAGTCGGAGTTAAAATACAGCGTCGAATATGAACCAATTCGATGTTTTTGGGAATTACGTTATCTTTCTTTATCTTTTCATTTCTTGTTTTGAAGTCATTAAAGAGAAAGTCCAAAGCATTTATGGAACGAAATATCGCTGACCTGTCAATAAGAGCCGACAGTTCAAAAAGGGTTTCTTCAATAGCTTCGGCATCAATTCGTGAGTATTCTCTCACTTTATTATTGAAATTCTGTGACATTTCCTTAAGAAATAATTCGTCAGAGGCTTGAAATGTATGCGAAAAGACTGAATGATAGGCGTATTTGATCGGAAATTGAATATTATTATTATTTGAAATATTATTAATAAGTTTTTGTTCAATTAAATTATTCTCAAAACTCTTGTGTAGAGAAATATTTGCGAAATGAATCTGTATTTGAAGAGAGCGCGAAAATATATATAATAAACGCCACGGATCGGGCAGTTCTCGATGTTTATCATATAAATTCTTCTCATTTTTGATTTCTCTCATCTCAACCATAAGAACATTACATTTGCCGATAGTCTCGGGTTCACAGCCTTCGAACTGATTCTCTCTGAGCCAAAAGGCATGATTCGCCACTTCATTATTATGAATTCCATTACTATTATCATTATTTTTATAAACTTTAAACTTCTTATTATAACCATTATTATTGTTTTTGTTGAACTTATTATAGTCATTATATGACTCATGAAAGGGTTGTTCATCGCTCTGAACCTTATAAAGAATGGGCGGATGATTGAGATTGAAATAAATTCTCATAACCTCGTTATCGACATAAATGACCGCAGAATTGATCGAAGAATATTCGTATTCGAGTTTATACCGAATATTTTTAGTGTGTTTTCCATTAATACCACCACTGGTTAAGCGAAACTTCAATAACAGCCGCTTCTTATCGTGTTGAAAGTCAGCCGTTATGTCATCTTTGGCTACATTTAGTTGACGGCCATTCGTATGACTGCTGTAATGGTCTACAAAACGGGTCAGATCTATGAGAGACCCGAAACTAAATGTGTTTATAGTGAATGTCTGGTGAGGTATGAATCGATCGATTTTTGACAACCATTTAATTGTCTCGAAATTCAGTGCAAACAAAGTATTGCGGAGTTTGTCTTCTTTGCAAATATTGGTTAAAATCTTCTTAATTGCGTTGATGTCAACGGACATGCAATCGATCTGACCATTAAAACGGTAGACTCTGTTGTCTTCATAAAGGTTTCTCACGTTTGAAGACTCGCTTATTGTGAATGACTTTAATTGAACTGAATTTATCCGATCATCAGATTTACGTATCGTTTGTCTCAAGTATTTAACTATCGATTCATCGCTTTTGAAATCATTTTCATTATTAATATTGATTTCGTTTACAGATAAATGAATTACTTCTATAATAAGTGCGTTTGGACTGAACTGTGACTTCTTTTTAGACATAATTGTTGTCTGAAAAATTATTACTTAATTTAATTACTTAATTATTAGCAGAGTTCGGACTTTTGCCTATTTGCCTAGGCAAATGCCTATTTTTATGTAATTTTGTATGCCTATTTCTTAAAAAATTTTAATTAATGCTTACTTTTCATTTTATTTATTATTAAACTTAAAAAACTATTAAAACTTTTACATAGACTGTAAGAAAAAAATAAGAGATGTGCATTTGTTATATGCATTATATGGTAATGTCGTTATAAATTTTATAAATTGTCATCAAAATAATTAGCAAATGTCCATTTCAATAAAACCTCAATTGCTTTGAAAATATGTGAATGAATTCGGCAAAAAATTGTTTAAAACTGATGGAAAAGTAATGTTTCACAAAGAATGCTATGATAAAGAGTAATTGCAACTTCCCATAGGTCTTCCCCCTCAAAAGGGTACACTCTTGGGTCATATATCATTGGAAAGGTCTTATCGAGTACTACAACTTTTCCTCTTGGACCAACTTGATCCGTCCACCGAGTAAAGCACCAGGAGAAGAAGTCACGACTGAAAATACATTATATATAAATACATAGAGAACTACATAATGTATTTACAATGGAGGCTTTTTCTCTAGTGTTTTACTCGGTGGACGGATCAAGTTGGTCCAAGAGGAAAAGTTGTGGTACTCGATGAGACCTTTTTAATGATATATGAGTCAAGAGTGTACCTTTTGAGGGAGAAGTCCTATGGGAAGTTGCCATTAGTCTTCTAGTACGAAATCTGTACTCTACTGACTCCGATTGAAATTTTTGTTTGAAACATTAAATTTTGCACTAAAATATATATCATTTTTGCCTATCAAATCATTATTTTTCAATATTTTTAGTGCTTATTTGCTGCTTATTTTAGTGGTTTTGAATGCTTATAAATCCGGACTCTGATTATTAGAAAAAAATGTTTATTAATTAATATTTTGTTTATAATTATAATGTAAACAAACCTTAATATTGAGTAAACATTTAATGACTAAAAATTCGTTTTTCAAACTTTTATTGTCTTTTTAATACTGAAAACACAGATGATTTGTATTTTAATAATTTTATTGATTTTTGTAAAAATCAATTATTATATTAAAATCTACACTATTTTTGTTATATCTATTGATTTTGTATTTTTAAAGTCGGTTTTCAAATATGATTTTAAAGTATATTATGAAATGCAAACAATTACATAAATTATGTCTTTAATTTAATTTTTAATTTTTTATGAACCCCTTTAAAAAAATTGTTTAAATTAGTTTTAATTGTAATAAATTTATTAATTAGTTGTAAAACACATTCACTGTTACAGTTAAACAATTAATTATTTAATTAATAGATTTAGACTTTTTTAACGCAATTTGAAAAGATTTTATTCAGACTGAACTCAATTTCCTTCAAATCATTTCAATATTTAGTAATTAATTGTAAAACACATTTACTTTTAGATTCAAACAAATATTTAATTTTTGAAACGAATTCAAAACAAATTTAGTTCTGAAAAGAAATGACTCAATAATATTTGGCACAAAATATGACAAACTATATGTCTATTTTAAACTTAATATAAATTTTTACATAATTTGAAAGTTAATGGTCTGCACCCGTACTAATCTGAGCACCCGTTGGACCTTCAATTGCAAGTACACTATATATTGAAAGAAAATGTGCAGAACTGTTATTTATATTTTGATTTTAATTAACAATTTTTATCTGTCCAAAGGTCTTGTAGTTCATTGTATTTGCATTGCAATGCATATTATGTGTGCGCTGAAGGTTTGAACTCTAAATCATTGGTTTTCCAAAATTTAGGCACTTTTGTGTCTTTTGTCCATAATTCAAAAAACTGATATTTTTTAAACTCAAAACATATGGTTTTCCGGATTTCTTTGTAATTCTTTATTTTATTCAGTTTTATGACTCTGTTCTGACTCTATCATAAGAAGCATTAGGAAAACAAATGATTTTGAGTTGAACCTTAAGTCCATTGATATGTAAAACAAGTTTATGCATTTTCAAGTATTGCAATAAAAATTCATTTTAAGGGTTTCCGATACTTTGCAAAAATTGGTGGACAGATAAAAGGATTCCTATAGAATTTGAAAGCATAAGTGTTTGTGTCCGTTTCACTCAAAACGCATGTGTACCGTACATACAGATGAAAAAAGGGTTTAAAAATAAAAATTAATAGAATTTTAATTTCCACAATTATTTGCTATTTACGGGAAGTAATTCCCGAAGTATGATCGAGAATGCGACCGACGGGAAAATTTAGTTTTTCTAGAATAAAAAAGCATAAAATTGCAAAATTTTAAAACGTAATTATTTAAGTTTACCTCTGATAATAAAAATCCCTTTTAGTCAAAATATTAGAAAAACTGAACACATCTTTTACAGGGCTGTTGTGTATTGAATTGTTATGAACGAGAGCTGAACTTATTTTAACTTTATCCCCAATTTCTAAACCACTGAAAATGATAGGAGTGGGCCATATCTCATATACTTTTTTAGATGAAGCTGAGTCTTCATATATATTCCACTCTCGACCAGAAGGGAACGTATCGACCATTGAAACTAATTGTTTCACTTTTTGTTTTACGAGCTCTGATCCATTGAGAGGCGAGTGATCATCGGGTGGGGTCGACAATAGATTCGCTAAATTTGTTAAGAATCCGATTGTAATTATAGTGACGCTAAGGTCTGGCTGTTTTGCCAACACTTGTCGATAAACTAATACTGAGTCTAAAGCTTCAGAATTTTTCTTTATTTTATGTGGATATAGAGGAGGTATGAGATCAATCCATCGTTGATAGGTTAGCATATTGACTGCCTTTCCTATCGGTGCACCGATAGGTCTTTTGAAGTAAGTATTGAGGACACTGAGACCTGCGGCCACTCCTTCTAATTGATTACTGGCCACTGTCGCCAATATTTGAGCTCTTCCTCTGTCTGCTAGAGTGTGAAGAATAGCAAGCGCTCCGACATTATAATAATCCATATCTGTATCCAATATTATTGAATTGGACACTACATATGGAAACATGAATATTGCAGCGAATAATAAAAACAAGAAAAATTCATTTTTAACTTATTTTAACTAATTTTATTACTTTAAATAATATTAAATAATTACAATTTCTCAAATAAATTTAATAAAAAATTTATTAAAGTGTGATATTTTTTATGGGTTTTAGGTTATATACTTCAATAAAATATATATGTGTATAAAATTAATCAAATCTATTACTGAAATGAACTCAAATTACAAGAGTTATGTAATATTAATTACTAATTAATAATTAGTAATTAAGTTCCGCGTCTAACATATAAAGAGTTTTGTTACATTCGAATATAACTCACATTAAAATAATATAACATCTCATACAAATAATATTAAATATTGAATACATATATCGCATGATAAATGTGTAAAGTAGTGATACACTTAAATTAGTATCCACTATGAGACGAAAGCATTACAAGTTTTAAGTATTATTTGTTTCTTCCTTCGGACAATCGGGTTGTCTGAACGGATGCGACTCTTTGAATGCCTCGTTTTTCATAAGGTATTCGTTGATTCTGTCTATATTTGGAAACTTACTTATATCGACACCAAATCGATTGGCATTAAAAACTTGTGGAACTAAACAAATATCAGCGATAGTAATATCATCGCCAACACAACATTTGCCACTTGTTTTTGACAAAATTTTTTCCAAAGCAACAAATTTTAAGCCAATCCAATACGGGGCCCATTCGAGTACATCAACTTTAAATAAACATTATTTGCAAACATATACTTTAATAAATATTACAAAATAAATACTAATTATTAAAGCTATTTTGGTTAAGTATCACCCGAAGAATCTTTTTAAAATAAGAATTTCTATGCCTGTATAGCAAATGAACTACAAAATGTGGTGACTAGTGTTAAAGTAGTCAATTAGTTCTTGTTTTGTTGATTAATAATTTATAATACTTTAATATTAATAACTTATGTTTATTTATATTTATCTTAAAAACTATGATAAAGAGTAACTCAAATCTTATAACAAATTATGGCAACGCATTACTGAACTATACAGAGTATAATTCAAATGAAAGAATAGTTTTTACCTAAATTTTTATTTGTTTTTTCTGCAATTCTTTCCATAACAGTAACGGTTTGTAGCGGTTGAATACCACTTGTTATCGTCTCTGCAATAGCTCGTGATTTAGCTCTTTGAATAGGGTCTTTAGGCAATAGTGAAGGACCAGCATATGTTTCCTCTATATAATCAATGATAGCCATCGACTCGATGAGCGCATCGTTATTGTTTACAACAAGTGTCGGCACTTGTGATACAGGATTTAATTTCTTGCATTCAGGAGAATGTTGTTCTCCAACAGCCGTTGATATATTGATAGGTTTATAGATATAGTCGACGTTTTTCAGTGCCAATGCTTTTTATTAATAATTTAAAATTAAAATCTCTTAATAAAAAATAAAGAAAATATTATTTTTTAAAAATAAATTACCGATTCTTACTCTCCACGCACAGGAACTCTTGTAATAAGAATATAGGGTGGGCTGAAAATTATATTGATTAAGAATAAGTTATTTAATAATTTGAAAGTATTAGTGAAACATACTTTTGAGTTCATTTCTTGAGAAACAAAGTGTATGTGTTGAACGTGTTGAAGACCTTAGTCTGAGACAAATTTCAAAACATATCAAAGTGATAATCCTTGAGAATTAGGTCAAAACTGAAATACAGATACACTCTATTTGTGAGATCATCACTGAAATTGGTGAATGGCATGGCAGACATGTGCAGACTAAGCCAATTATTTTACTATGTGTTCAGTTTAAGCTTACGATTTGGTTTTACGTGAAATACATGTCTGTTATAAAGTAAAGCCAGAACTACAGTGATAGTCTCACAACTGGTTTCAACACCTAAAATCAGTGGCGTAATTGAAAATTTTTGGTTGGGTGGGGCTTGACATAGGAAAAACAGACATGCAAATTTTTTAAAACTGTTACAGACCTACACTTAAATGCATAAAAGTCTGGTATGGTGCTATTATATCACCATTAGCCCCAAAGCCGGTTAAGCCAGGACTACAAATACAATTATTAATTAATTTATATATAACTTAATAAGTTATAATAAAACTATAATTTAATTACGCTGAACAGAATAGTAAATCATTATATTTTATATTTTAACAATTGCATTCATTTCTCAAATACTGACATTCCACTCACTTTTTGACTCATTTGCAATGATTATCATATTATTTTTAGAGTAAAATGAAATACCCTGTCAAATATTAGTTAACAGAGCACCTGTATATAGAATAACAAAAAAATTTTATTAAAGAAATATTATATTTGTAGTAAAATTTTG
Source organism: Nanhermannia nana (assembly GCA_033996565.1). Taxonomy (NCBI): domain Eukaryota; kingdom Metazoa; phylum Arthropoda; class Arachnida; order Sarcoptiformes; family Nanhermanniidae; genus Nanhermannia; species Nanhermannia nana. The sequence goes on from JAUJYT010000758.1 coordinate 13,717, forward strand.
TAAATTAATTAAATTATTAAATAAAACAACACAAAATTATAACTTTGGCTTATAAGTTGACAATTAAGAGCTTCCTCTTAACCCTCTCAAAAATATAAAGAACCAATTTACAAAATATGGTCGTATCGATTTACAAATTTTTTATTACTTATTATAGTTATTCATTTGCTTATAGATTGTAAATGACTAATGAGAAAACGTTTGTAAATAAGTTTCTCTTCACTATAAATAATTTGCAACACGACTGTGTCCTTTACATTGAATTGACATTTATTGAAGATCACAAATATTTTTATGATCAATAATTTCTATTGTTGTTAATAACTTATTTGCAGCAATTTGTAGAGCCCACTACTCATCGCCTATCCTCGCCTTATAAATGATTGTTACATAAAATACTGTAAAAGTATTCGACATTCTAAATATGAAACAAATTGATGAGGAAGTGTTGGTACAATCGGCCAATTAAAGTTTGTCAGCTTGATCCAGGAAATGATGCGGAAAGATAAGGGTTTGAGAAATAATTGAGTTTTATATTGAGTTTATTGAGATTAATATATAAGTTCATAAAAGTCCAGCATTATCTCATGTATGGCTTACTAATAATTGTTATCAAAAGGACAACTGCTTGACTCACAAAACATAGATATTTAAAGGTTTAACAACTTTACAGTATATGAGCGAAATATTTCTATGACTTGTTTATGACTAAGTTATAAATATGCAAATAATTATTTGAATAAATGTTAGTTCTTTTATCAGTTTGAATAAATTTGATATTTTTCATGACTAAACTTATAAATTATAACAGAACTTTTGCGATAACTTATTAATGTCTCGTCCCTTAAATTTTATCCCTACACATCACTGCATTTTCCTGGATTTGGACAAACTATGATTGGCCGACTGTACCTGAATAATTATTTGTAGTGTGATATAACTTAAAATTGACATATATAATATATTAAATTAATAAAATATTTACTTTTGATATATACAGTACTTTATACATTCAGAAACTTCTAGTTATAAGAATTTCTCTTCTGTTCGTTATAATGAGACGCGACTCTAATTTCCTAAAACAGCTTACTGTAGCTCCGATATACAGGAATTTCAGAAAAATATTTGTGCTCAACAATTTGGGAAATCCTGATTTAATTTTCCGTAATGATGTTTGACTATAATTTTTATAGCATTATTCGCAAAGTTAGTTTGATATGAAAATAATAAATACAAAAATAGATATATCAGAAAAAGTAATTTTAAAGTCCCTATTTTTCTCTATTTTCTTTTAACCCTATATTACCTTTTTTCATTTTAAGTCTGTAATTTGCTATTGTTAAGCATATAAACTTGATTTAACCAAAACTTTCATTCAAATTATCAGACTTTTTAAAAATTTAACTGGGAAACATAAACTTCTCACCATATGTAAATTAGGAACTTACGTTAATAGGGTTTAAAACTGGACATTCTCAGGATATCTTTAAAAATCAAAGATGGAACCAAAGGATAATATTGTTAAAATATTAGTTTTCAGAAAAAGCAATGAGGCCCTATTTTTGAGGCTCTAGCAATAACAAATAAAAAACTTTTAAACTAAATTTTAAGTTTTATTTACATAATTTATTTTTACATCATTTTAAAGCATTAAGAGTCATTCAATTCATATAATGAAATAAAACTAGTGTTGATTCAGTTCCAAATTTTTAATTCCGTTCCCGTTCTCGTTCCCGTTCCAGAAATTTTTCTAATTCCGTTCCCGTTCTCGTTCCCGTTCCGGAACTTTTTCTAATTCCGTTC
>JAUJYT010000759.1:0-15515 GCA_033996565.1 Nanhermannia nana
TTTATTTATTGAAAGTAAAATAAAATATTTAGCAAATTATTTGATCTAAAAAAGCTCTCCTTTCAGTACTAAAACCAAAATAAATGTCATTTAACTGATACTGTGATGAACGTTAAAAGCAAAAAGTTGTGATCATTGTTATAAGTTTTCATGTTTCAAAGTAATTATTCAATATAATATAGTTATCTAAAGCCATTCTTATTTTACATTGTATTCTATGGAATCAATCAAATTTTAGCACTAAATCCCTTTTAGGGACCAAAAAAGTCTGGGAACGACTCATTTGTAGTGTTTGATGCGATTTACTGTTAAGTTGTCCAAAATGTTTGTCTCTTTTGTATTTTTTTTTTTTGTAAAACATGGTCAACAATTACAGGACTTTTATAAAACCTATAAATACAACTATTTGATTGTGTGAGCCTCTAATTTAAAACTAATTGTAGTTGATAATCACACATTTTAGATGACTTCTGGCCATAGTTAATATGAAGCGAGGCTATGGGTGTCAGTCCAAAGATCAAACTTAATTAACATTTAATAGTTTTTGTGCTTGCAATTAAAATTAATTATCAAAATAGTCAATAGAATGAGTTAAATATTAAAATATAATTATTATATTTCTCACTAATAGATGGGTTATTCCTTTTTATAAATTATGTCAGTATAAGAAGTTAGAGATTGAAGATTTGTATAAATGCTCGGAAGAAGATAAATGTGATATTGTTGTCAAGCAATTAGAGAAGTAAGCTTTGCTTCAAATGATCTCAAATTTAAAACTCAAATTCTCTGATTTGTAGAAATTGGAGCTCTGAAGCGAAACGAGAAAATCCTAATTTTTCCAAAGCACTCATCAAGACTTTTGCTCCAAGTTTTATAATACCGTTTCTTCTATTTGTTATGGAAGTAAATAACATTAATTATTATAATTCGAAGCATTAAAAAATAATCTTTTTAAATAAGAATAATCATGAAATTTATTAATTTTTTCAATAAAGGACTGTGTAATTAAAACAATTCAACCCATACTATTAGGAATAGTTGTGAGATATTTTTCTGAAGCCGACAGTCATAATAATAATTTTATGACTACCTGTATCACTGCTGGGGGTATTTGTTTATCAACTTTTATAGTTATTAACTGTCAACATCCCGCTTATATATCAACTATGAGAACGTCAATGCGGGCCAAAATTGCCTGGTCTTCACTCATTTATAAAAAGGTATGATTTGATTGCATACATGCATATCATGCATATTATTATCATTTTTATGCAACTTTTTTTTTTAATGATTCATAAATTTAAAGATAACATCATTTTTTATTTAATGAAATCCTATTATTATATATAAACTAAAAACATAGATTAAATTTATTTATAAATGAATTGTTCTTTAAATCTAATCAATAATTTGAGATATAGTGCCTTAAGTTGAATCGTTCGTCGCGTGTCAACACAACAGTCGGACAAATTATTAACTTAATGACTAACGATATAAGACGTTTTGATGAGGTATTACTCCCATTCAATTAAATAAAGCATTATTGGTAATCACTGTTGTACTCAACCTTCAGTTCTCTATAGTAGTCAGTTATATATTTATTGTTCCCATACAAACCATATTATTCATATGCATCGCGTGGCAATATTTGGGCTCTGCCTGTTTGGCAACTGTTTCCGGTTTAATGCTTTTCGTGCCTTTTCTCGCTTTAATTTCAAGAAAAGTTTCAGAAATTCGGTAATTCGTGTTTCGATCTATCTTTTATAGTTTCGGCCATACTATGCAATACACGTTTTTGTTGGAACTGATGCTCATTCTCTATGTATTTTACTACCGACAGTACTTTATAAGGAGTTGTATTGTAAAACTTATATATACTGTATGTATGATACAGCATAGGTTTTCAAACTTTTTTTTGTTCCTTTTCCCCCCTTAGACGAATTTCAATGTAAAAGTAAATAATCGGTGGCCCCTTTCCATAGAAGCTAATGTTAATTTTTTTCATCCGATGGCCCCCAGTTTGAAAAGCGTTGTGATACAGTACACAGTATAAGTGTGGGTACGGTCCTACTTAAATAAAGTATAGGACCGTATCTTAAATGATTATATAATGATTCTATATATAGATTAAATTTAATATTGGTTGAAGACTATAATTGCTAATGATTTGATTGAACATTCAAATGAATGATCGATCCATTTACTGTCGCTTAACCTCCTAAGAGGGTCGCGATGTAAGCGAGGACAGGACATATCGCCAAAGCAAACGACCCATTGCAAGCGATTCGATATCAGCACCGCTCTCAGTTCCAAAGTGGTCCCGACACAAGTCAGACATATAGTCGGACATCTCATTCGGGGCCTACCTCTGGGTCTCACTCCACTCACACCGGTATTGAACACCTGCTGAGTCAGTCTCTCCTGTGGCATACGAATGATATGTCCGTACCATCGAAGCTGTGACCTTTCGATTCTCAAAAGCAGAGGCTGAACACCAAGACCGAGCCTAATCTGTAAACTTCTCACTATCTCGTAGAGAAAGTGCAGCGACTCTCCTAATAAACCTCATTTGAGAAGCTTAAAGTCTTGATTGTAGTCTCTCAGTGAGGGTCCACGACTCGCGCCCGTATGTCAGAGTGGACACAGACAGAGTTGAAAACAGATAGCTTTGCTTTTGAGCTCAGCTCTGCTTTCGTAAGAATAGTCAGCCAAAGCTCTCTTATAAAAGCACTGGCCTCACCTATTCTACTTCTAATTTTATATCATTATTAGTATCAGTTACAATTCCTAAACTTATAGAATGGATTCTCGCACTTTCTAATTCAAACTGAGTCTCTCTCTCTCTCTCTCTCTCTCTCTCTCTCTCTCTCTCTCTCTCTCTCTCTCTCTCTCTCTCTCTGATAAGGATTTCAAAAAAGAGCAAACAATTTATCAAATTCTATAAAACAGAATAGAGGGTGACATACTTGACAAAACTGCCACCATATGAGGCACACTCTTTTGTAAAACATAGAGAATCCTATTTTCAACAATTGCATAGTATAGCAGTAGTTTATTACTGTATGAAAAGCTTACTTATATACAGCATATTGTAGAGCAGGAACTTCTCAGTTAACGGATAATCGTATTTGTGTTATGAATGAAATAATTCGTGGTATTCGTGTGATAAAGATGTACGCCTGGGAACAGCACTTCTCTAAAATAGGACACCAGATCAGAAAGTAGTCTTTTATTCGAAAATATCTCAATTTTATTGACACATCTGATACTTATTTCGATAGACAAGAAATGGAACAAATAAAGAAGGCGTCTATTGTTAAAGCGATAACTCTTTCTCTGTCTTTCGTTTCCGGACGTTTAGTAATGTTTTTATCATTTGTCGCTTACGTCTTAATGGGAGGTAAACTCAATTCTGAAGCCATATTCGTGACAATCGCACTGTTTGAAAGACTTCGTTATTCGATGACTTGGATGTTTCCACAGGCGGTTTCGGGCGCCTCAGAAATCATTGTCTCGTGCAAAAGAATGCAGGTTTCAAATCAAATATTGCAGATATTCAACAAATTGATTTCAATTATTTTTATAGAATTTTTTATTGCTCGACGAAATCAAACCAATAAATATAAAATCAGACGATTCTGACTTTATTTCTGAAGGAATTTTAGTCCAAAATTTAAGCTCACAGTTAAAGTTATTTAACTCAAAATCACAAAAATCATTGAAATTTTCGCTGAAAAATATATCCTTCAAAATAAAAAATGGGGAACTGTTAGCAATCGTTGGACCCGTTGGTTCAGGAAAAGTATGTTAGTCTTCAAATTAAATGTATTGGTACTAAAAAAATGTTGAAAATAACGATTATTTCTTTACGCAAGAGTTTGTTGTTGTTATCAATTCTCGGAGAACTCGATTCTGTCAGTGCAGATGTTTTGAAAATTGGCGGTTCTGTTGCATATGTAAGTCAAGAGCCCTATTGTTTCAATGGAACCATAAGACAGAATATATTGTTCGGAAAATTATACGACGAAAAGCTTTATCGTGAAATTCTTCACGTCTGTGCTCTTGAAGAAGATATAAAACAATTCATATCTGGAGACCAAACTCTAATTGGCGAAAGAGGTGTTACTCTAAGTGGTGGTCAGAAGGCGAGAGTCAACTTAGCACGGTTACCAACTTTCAATACAGCTTTCTTTGATTTACTCAATTGAATTTGTTTGAACTAAATTTGATTTGATTTTATAGATCACTTTATCAAAACTCTGATATTTATCTTCTTGACGACCCATTGAGTGCTGTGGACGCAGCTGTTGCTAAACAAATCTTTGAAAAGTTCGTACAATTTATTTAATACTTTTGACTCAAACATTTGGTACTATAAATAAATTATTTACAGATGTATTTTAGGGTATATGAAAAATAAATCTATAATTTTGGTGACACATCAAATGCAATTCATAAAAGAAACGTCAAAAATATTATATTTATTTGATGGTGAATGTCATGCAATCGGCAATTTCAGTCAATTACAAAAGTCTGGCATTGATTTTGTTTCGATTATGAAAGAACAGAACAAAACTGTCAAAACTGAAGATGAAGTTACGGAATATGTTAAAAAGTCTATGACTTTAGATGAAAACCTCTCTATTATTAATGAAAAACAAAATGAAGAATTAAAAATAGAAAATGAATTGAACGAAAGTGAAGAAATGAGTTTAAAGCTATATTATGACTATTTTAAATCAGGCTCTGATCTTAGTTTTATAATTATTGCGTTCATATCAACCATTTTGACACAATTTTTATTTCATTTTACTGATTATTGGCTTACATTGTGGTAAAAGTTTTAGTCTTCTATTTTAATTATTACCTTTTCCTAAATGTCAAGTTTTTATTTATTTTTAAAGGGATGTCAAAGACACCGATTCTGCAAACTCTCAAAATGATAACAAAAAGAATATAATTATTTACTCAATAATAAGTATATTACTGTTCATCTTCGCAACTTTAAGATCTGTGACATTTTTTCAAATGTGTTTGCGTTCATCTGAAATGTTTCACAACCGTGTTTTCGATCGATTGTTATGCACTTCAATGACTATATTTGATTACATGCCAATCGGTAAACAAAACTTGCATTACTTTACAAGACTTTAATAATTTTGAACTTACTGTTAGAGTAGAATATACTCTATGGCTCACATTCTTTAAACTAGTGTTTAATCACAAAATGTTTATTAATTACAAGAAAGTATAATTTAATACAAAATGCTCTTAATTAAAATAGAGTTAGGATTACGTAATGATAAATCTTATTTATTAAGCTCAATGAAAACCATAGTTAACTTAAGAATGACTATAATTAATATAACAGAAAAATAGAATGACAGTAAACTTTTGAAGTTTGAAAACCTTTATTAGTCTTTAAAGCTGCCAATAAAGCAAACCATATGACTATTTAATAGAATTATTAAACAAATCTATACAAAACGTGAATTTTTTAATTAACTTTATTTTTAGGCAGAATATTAAACAGATTTACTCGTGATATTAGTATACTTGACGATACACTTCCAATGACACTCTTTGATATAAATTTGGTAAACATTTCATTAAACATTTGAAATATGTTTAGTTTATATGAAGTTCTATTGAATAGGCTGTCGTACAACTCACCGGAATATTGATTGTCGTGATAACTGTTAGCCCTTATATGATTATACCTGCGCTTGCATTTGCTGTTGTTTTAATCAAAATGAGACAAATTTATGTAAAACCATCTCAAGAAATGCGAAAATTTGAATCAATAAGTATTTACTTTTAAGCTTATATATTAGTAAATATAATTTACCGCTATTTTCTAACATTAAGCTCGAAGTCCCATATATTCTCATATAAGCACAACAATAGATGGCTTAACAACAGTTCGAGCATTGGGTGCTCAAGAAATGTATCTGAAGCAATATTTCACATATCAGAACGATCACACCTCGTGCTGGTTCTTGCAGTGTTGCACTATGAGGGCTTTCGGCATTGCCTTAGACTATATCGGATTTGTTTATATAACTGTTGTCATTATTACACTTTTGGTCTTTAGAACAGGTTTTGATTCTATTTATTAATTAGTTTTTTATTTATTATGAATTAGAATTGATTTTTATATTTAAGAAATATCGGGCAAAGGCGCCGGCCTTGCATTTTCATCAATTTTAACGCTCACTGGAATGACTCAGTGGGCTGTAAAGCGAACCGTTGACGCAGAGATTTGGATGACTTCTGTTCAAAGACTACAACATTACTGCAATTTACCAAAAGAGGAAAACTCTAAATCTAAGGCTATTAAGCCTTCAGACGATTGGCCTCAAAGGGGAGAAATTTGTATAAAAAACTTATCGATGACTTATCCAAATAATACAAAATTGATATTAAATGACATTAATTTGGAAATAAAAAGTGGAGAAAAAATAGGAATTGTCGGCAGAACTGGTGCGGGAAAGTCATCGCTAATCAATGCATTGTTCAGACTCTGCCAAACAGATGGAAATATTATTATTGACGGAATTGATATAAAAGATATTGGTTTATACGATGTAAGAAGAAAGTTATCTATTATACCACAAGAACCCATTGCATTCAGTGGTTCGCTTCGGACAAATTTAGATCCATTTGATGAACATTCTGACTCAGACTTGTGGCACGCTCTCGAAGACGTACAGCTCAGTAAACTCGTTCATTCATTTCCCGATAAATTGGAAACAATTGTATCACAAAATGCTTTCAACTTTAGTGTCGGCCAAAGACAGTTAATCTGTTTGGCGAGAGCTATATTGAGAAAGAATGTTATCTTAGTTTTAGATGAGGCGACCGCTAATGTTGACCATAAAACAGACACTTTAATACAGGAGGCAATCAGAAGCAAATTCGCCGACTGTACTGTTATAACAGTTGCCCATAGAATACATACTGTCATAGATTGCGATCGCATTTTGGTATTAATTATTTGTAATTGAATTTTATTTCGAAAACTCACAAATGTTTTCTTATTCTTATTAAGGTTATGGACGAGGGAAGAATAGTAGACTGTGACAGCCCTTATCAGTTACTAAAACAAGAAAATAGTTATTTTTCGAAATTAGTTCAACAAACGGGTCATATATTGGCAAATGGTTTGCATGAGTCAGCTCTCAAAAGTTTTAATAAAAAATGTGATAAATCTGTTAACTCTCAAAATGAAACTAACTTAAGACAAAGGAATGTTTTTTAAATTTATTTATTTATAATTCTATTTTTGAAAAGATTTGAATAAAAAATATTTTATAACTCTGCGATGAACCCAAAAATTAATTTTATGATAATATTCTGTTCACTTCGTGATGAGTGACAAATAGACAAATTAGTTAATTGTTCACTAATGGAAAGAACTAAACATCATTTTAGAGGGAATAATCATTTAAATGCTTTTATCAATTTTACCTATTAATTACATTACTTTTTACAGGGGGAGGGTTAGAACTGACACGGCAATGGCCCCGACTGATTAACGCCTTTTCCAATATTATGGTTAAATATTGTGAGATAAAGTTCTGAGAAAATTAAATGCAGTAATAAAAAATGCTAACGCCTCTTGGTTCTTTAATGAAGAATTTTCGGGTCAATCCGGCTTTAGTGACATCTGGGTGTTCCCGGCACCCCATTCCCATGTGTGTTACATCGTTGGATTCAGTTCATCAAGCTGATTAATTCAATTTTTAATTTGACCGGAAACTAGCCACTCCCGACGGGAAAAGCAAGCCACTGCAAGGACTAGGTCACAGGTGGTCAAGTGTGGTATCAAATTGCTCAGTATGATGAGCTGAATCTAACAAGGTATGACTTGCAGTGGTTGGCTAATCCCGACGGGAGTTGGCCAGAAGTGGCCAGTTTCCGGTCGGAGGTGGTCAAATTAAAAATTAAATTAATCAGCTCGATGAACTGAATCCAACGATGTAACACACATGGGAATGGGGTGTCGGGAACACCCAGATCTCACTAAAGCCGGATTCACCCGAAAATTCGTAATTAAAGAACCAGGAGGCGTTAGCAGTTTTTATTACTGCATTTAATTTTCTTATAACCTTATCTCACAATAATTAACCATAATATTGAAAAAGGCGTTAATCAGTCGGGGCCATTGCCGTGTGAGCGAATCTTGCTCCTTTATTTATAAAACAGATTTTTACTATTGAATAATAATGCTATTAACAAGTTATTTATACTTTATTTCACTATTATAGAATTGCGCTTAAATAAGTAAATAATCATTTTAATATTTACCAAAAGAATTAAATTATGTACAATCAAATGCAAAATTAAGGCACAAATCTTCCTTAAGATATATACTTACCTGTAAAACATATAATATAAACTCAATGGAAAGCCTTGTTATACGTGAAAGTATATATCTTAAAGTTATGCCTTTAATGAAGCATTTGATTGCACATAAATACAAGGAATGAGACCCTATTTAGACCCGGACACGGGGTAATTCCGGTAATGTCCCACACATTTACTGTAGGCTGTTGGCAAAGGTATTTTATAAAAACAATCTTGATAGATTATACCACTTTTACTTAAAAAGATACATGATAAAGTGTTAAAATAAAGTTAAATTTTTGCTTAATGTGTAACAAATATTGAGAAACAGTTTTCATTTAATTATCAGTGATGCACACGCTTGGTGTTTGTGCTCGGATATATTTTTACGCTCGGCGTTTTAAACAAGCTATAGGACAATAAAATGCACGATACCCTCGTGTACCGAAACTTTACTGAGCGTAAAATTGGCTCATTTCGTTTGAGGAACTATTTATTAAATAATATTGTAGTAAACGTTATTCAATACTAAAGAATTTTAATTGTAAAAGAGTTATTCATTAATAGATTATTTACATTTATGTAACAAATATTTCCCACGATTACTCTTACATAGTTTAATGTATTAATGTTAATGTGTTTGATTAATCACCATTTCTAGAGCTGTATCGAAAATTTGCTTTTTAAGTATAAATTCTGATGTTAGCTAAAGTTAATTTGCAGTATGTCTTTGGGAATAATTTGTGTGTGCATGCATTGTAGTGAATCTAAAGACTATTCTAAATTATTTGTTATAGATTTTGATTAAATAAAATATATGTTTACTGCCGAATCTGGATTACAACTTTCTTATTCACTACAGTATTTATTATGTTAACAAAATATCTGATTAACTGTGAGATTTTATGCTTAACCTCTTAAAAAATTGAATAATAACAAGTTAACTATAAAAGAATTAATTTTGTTTAAATATAATATTTGTTTTATAAAAAATATATATTTTTAGTATTATAATTAACACTCGCCAAGAGTTCTCACTCGGCTGTTAACCTAAAGTTTAGGTATAACGCTCGGCACAAATTCTACGCTCTGTGCTCGAGCTTGTAACCGAGCACGAAAAGCAAGAAAGTTGTGCATTATTGGCAATAATAAATTTATTATTTTATTATTTCATTAAAATTTTTAAAATTTCAACAATAATAAGTTTGTAACAATGTTGTAAATTTGAAATATACGAATTTTGCACTATGACATATTTGTGTGTAATTGTTTAAATATGAAATCGTTATTAAAATATTTTTCATTTACAAATGATTTAAATATTAAAGATTTATTAATTTATACACCACTCAAAAGTGACATTATTATGTGTTTGTATTGAAAGTATGAAATATGCTCTTTTATTACGCAATATAAACATACATTAAGTTAATGAAAAATTTATTCTTGTGTTTAAATTATGAAACCATTTATAAAGTAATAAAAGCATAAATATTTTTAATGTATTTTAAAATACAGCATATTAACTTATAAAGCTTTAACATTTTATGCCAGAAATAAAATATTATTTTACAGTACCTTTTTTATAATTTGTTTGAGTGGATCATTAATACAAATATACGAAAATTTTTGAAATTTACCGAAATAGTAAATATAGTGAAGATAAATATAAATAAATGTAATTTTCCAATAATAAAAATGATAAAAAATTGACTTGGTAAATTCATGTATGGAAAATAAATTTAAGATATACACTGTTACAACAATAATGGAATCTAATATACTAAAGTGAAAACATTATTAAAAATAAAAGCAAATCTTTTTTCCTTTAATTAGCGCGATCTAAAAGAATGCTTTTAGATTTGTTCTGTCTATCAATATTTGGTAATTAATTGTAAAATAGAGTCACTTTAGTGCCACTCTAATAGTTATAAATAATTATTTTATTAATTAATTGCACTTTTTTTAACACACTTTCAATTGATTGCAATATTTAGTAATTAATTGTAAAATAGAGTCACTTTAGTGTCACTCAAATAGTTATAAATTATTTTATTAATTAATTACACTTTTTTAACACACTTTCAATTGATTGCAATATTTGGTAATTAATTGTAAAACAGAGTCACTTAATGTTCAAATAAAAGAACAATAAAATTTAATTTGAGCCCAGAATTCACCTCAAATTAAATCCCGGGTTCCTAATGCCAGCACCTGTTCTACCTTCAATTTCATGCCTTAAGGCATTTTATAATCTTTTATTTCTTGCTATATTATCACTTCACTTAAAACTTGTTTCTACAGTACCATAGACTATATGTATAATTTAATGATAAGTTTTGTTCAAAATTTTAAGCTTACATTAATGCGTCTCTTCTGTGATAAGGGAGAAAGGGAGGGAATTACGATAAAGTCAAACAATTATATTATTCCCTGAGTTGGAAATTGAGGCGTCTGAGCCCAGTCACCACAGGCATAAATTTCCTCACGTGTACCAGTATAGGGTCTCAAAAATCTATTCAAATTGTTGCGCGAGATTTGTATAGAATAAAAATTGGAGACAAGCGTTCTTTGGGGTTAGTTTTAAAATTTATCTGAACACCAAAAAATGCATTATGTATTTATAGTTTTACATGTAATGAATTTTATAAATCTTCAACATTGATTTGTATTCCGGGATTCGCATTGTTGTCGTATTCCGTGTATCGTAAAAAAGGACAAAACTCAAAAACTCTTGCGTTTGATTTACATTTAAAGTGATTCACATAACTGTCAATAGTGAAAAACTTGCAACAATATAATGTTGATTAGAATGCCTATAAATAATTGGAACAAATATGTCATTATTAAAATATTAATTTTTAGCACAAATAAAATGCTTTAAATGCTATTTATTTAACGACAAAATATTTTGTTCGCAAAGCATTGAATTTCATAAATCGGAGTCAAAGTTTATCGTTTGATGCTTTTCATGGAAACTCAGATACATTTACATAATAAACATAATAAAAATTGTAACTATAATTAAGATTAGTTCTTAAAAAGATTAATTTTGTTCAATCTTTTTGCTCAAAGTTTTTGACTAATCATCAGAGATGAGGCTTAACTTGGAGTCTACATTATGTTTGAGTGACTACACTGCGACTCTTACAATTGCGACTTATAATCCCTGTTTTAATGCCCGTTAAATCTAGTCCTACCGTCCGTCACAAGTAGGTTACGTACGGCTGACTCGCTCGCTATTTTATTAAATTTTACCTTCGGTTATATTTAAAATTCTCAGTTTTTAGGGATATTTAGATACCAGGTATTTAAGTTAGAAAATGGCAAACAAGGATAACAGGGATTGTAAGAGATGCAGCTGTAAGATTCGCAGTACTCCCGTTTCAGTAGTTTATGTTTTGTGCAAAATATAGCTTAAAATACATGGATCCAAACATATCATACAAGCAGTGATGGCAAACGCTCGAGCGGAAGGGGTCGGTGGTGAGCGCGAGCGTCTGATCCCCGAGCGCGCTGAGCGTAAAATGTTAATACGTAAGTTTTCATATCAAACCATAGTTTTAATATCAAATATCTTTAATTTTTACAAATTGTCAATTTTTTTATTAGACGTTTATGAATTATTCTGTTTTAGAAAATTTAGACATAGAATCAGTGCCGTAACCAGAATTTTCAGCTTGGGGGGCTAAACATAGGAACACCCCAAAATATGACAATTTTTAAAAATTTCTACAGGCCTACACTTCATTGTTTAAAAATCTTTGGGGAAGGGGCTATAGCCCCCTGCCCACCCCTAGTTACGGCTGTGCATAGAATATCAATAAATTATCGCTTTTATTAAAATTTTTCGCTGCCTGTTTCGCTTTTTAGTTATGAATGTCCCGGAAATATAAATATTTGCAAAAATATCTGAAAATAGATATAAGACCAATACAGTATGATCCCAATTATAGCTCCTGCTTTATAGTAAAATTCGATGAGGTCAACTTGTAATGAATTTCAACGATTTAATTATTAAAAATTATATAAAAATTTAGTTAATATAATTGACATGTAATTGATAATAGCAATATGCAACAAGCAAGCTGCTTTATAGGGATAAGAATGAGTGTACAAAAAGAGTTTAGGGCTGTTAAAAACTCATTGGTTTTCTGAGACAATTTTCTCAAAATAGAGAAATATTCATAAACTTTACTGACTTGACGCTCGCTCGCATCGAAAAAGCGAGCGCCGAGAGTTGCCATCACTGCACACAAGAATATGAAACTAATTTAGTCTCTGGTGTATTCATTTTCAAGTATAAGTTGTTAAGCGTCACATTTAATAGTGACAAATATAGTCATTAGCAGATAAAACAAAATAATCCGCACCAAAAAGACATTTTTTAAACAAACACAAAGACTGTTTTATCTGCAAATATCAACTAATGAGCCAACAAAAAAATCACTTAATATAATAGAAGCAAATATTTTATATAACACTTATAAGAATTAAGCCTAAAATGAATTAAATGAAAAGAAAGTTTAAAATACTTTTTTTAAGAACAGAAAGTATTCAAATAATTGAATTCAGAAAGTATTCAAATAATTCAATTCTCGAGTCACGGATGGGTTTGATATACCAGTTCGGTATCAGTCGAATTTAAATTGACATAAAATGCATTAAAGTTAAAATACTTGTTAGAATAGGAGTCATAGGAGAGAATAGGAATACAAGGCCTGTAGCGCTCTCTAACTTTACACTGAATTTACTTTCCTTTTATGTAACGTCGAATCTATTATCTGTTAATACTATAGAAGAATATATGGTATCACTAAAGAAGAGAAGGTTAATAATCGATGTGTGGCTAAAGAGATGAGACATTAGAACTGCAGTGACAGGGATTGTAATACGAACTCTTTGATGAGAATGAGGGGAACACAAGTCTAACAGTTGACAGTTTAGATCTTTGTTTCATCCTTTTTGACATATTTCTTCATTTATTTATATAATATTTAGCTTTATTAGTAGTGTATTATTAATATTATTTATTATTTTGGGTCGATTTATGCCAATAGCCATAGGATGTGCTCCAATTGTGATCCGCCGTAAATGTATTTCTATGTGTTGTTATGTGTTGTTATGTGTTTGTGCATCTCTTACACTGAACAATGCATAACGAGATGATTTTATTAGCATTAGAGCTAAACAGAGAAATAATGCATTTACTGTCATTCAATACAAAACGTGACATTTAGCATACAGGAAGAACTTATACATGTTAGACATCATCGAATATGTTTCTATGGAAATTGATTTAACTTTCAGGATAACAGCACCTGTAGAAAAATGTCACTTAAATTGACGCAAATATGAAAAAATATCTAAAAATGATCGCGTTTTCAATTCATGTGTAGCAGTGATGAGCGAATGGAGTTGACGTTTCCGTTTTTCAGACTCTCTTCTGTCTGTCTATGTGTGCGTTCATCCCATTTTATACGCTAGACTTGTGATTCTCACTCTCTTTCAATTACAACAATGGGTTGTATCGCTTCTATCGGTTGTCTCTTTCAAGCATTTGTTTCAAATTAGTTTTCAAACTACTTTTTTGACATTAAATAACATGTTTAAAAACATTTCGACACATTTTTTGATAAACAATCAAATAAATTCTATTAAATTCATCTGTGAAGCTATCGTTACCAATATCTTGTACTCGACTATCAATTATAAGAATGTGAAAAAAGTTTCATTCCTGGAAAAAACAAATCCGACGGAAATTGAATCGTAGGAAAGAATTTTTTATAAGATCATCAGCTCTTTCAAAGGCTTTATTTGCTATTTCAAAACTATTACAGACAATAAATTAAATTTAAAGCAATTTAATCATAAAATACAAAGAGTATGTGGTGAAAGTTAAATTGTATTAAAGACAAATTATTTTCATTATTGATAAAGTTAATCAAAAATTTAATAGTTATTTAGATGAAGACTCAAATTATAACAATTCTTTGAACCTATGCTTACTATTAAATGATGTCATTTTTGATAGAATTGTTTTGAGTTTGAAAAAAATAATTTAAATATTTTTAAGAATGTAGGTTATTGTGAACATTGAGGTAATTAAAGAATAAAAAAGAATAAATAGTCTTATATGCAGATCATTAGCGGTTTTATTTGAGAATAATATTGCGAATGATTTAATTTTGAATGAATAAAAGCCAATTTTAAGGGAACGGAGAACACGAACAGTAGTGTAGAACACAAGCTGTATATATATTGATCGGTTCATGTTTGAGAAGTAAAAAGTATATTTACAGAACACATTAATTTAAGTCATATAAGGGGTGCTATAGTGACAGATCGAAAGAATTAAGAACTCGACTCACATTCAATAGAGTACTTTAGACACACATTTTATTATATAAGAGATAATTAGCAATCATAGCATATGGGATGGAAATAAAGTCATTACATTTTAATAATAATAGCATTAAAATAAGGTACCGTAGAATGCGATCATTACTCGTTTACTACAGTGTGTCATATTATGGCTCATACATTTGGCTCAGGATGTTTACTATGCGTGCATTATAATCGTTAGCCATTCGTTTGCTATTTCTTGTGGCACAAAATGTGAATGAAGTGAACATTATTAATAATATTAATAGCAATGGTAGTATTGTTAGTATTAAAAGTAAAATATAGTTACAGGTTGGCTATAATGGAAATAATGGCAGCCCTGCAGGACCACAACAAACGTTTGTCAATAGACGATAATATCTGAAACTAGTAAAGTGTAGAATACTATTAGCCTTATCTCTTCTGCTGTACCAGTGCTGTACCAGTGCTGTATCAGTGCTGTATAACTTAGACTTATATATAAATACATGTATAAGTGATGCTGCACTGTATAGACTGTACAGCATTTATTGATATCTGGAGAGAATGATCTATTGACTGACTTAAAGAATAACAAATCTCATGCTTTAATTTCTGTTGAAAAGTAAATTAGGTTCGAACCACATTATGACCCAAACCTAACCGCCCAAAATAGATGAACATTCGATTAAGAGTTGCCAATATATTGGGTCAACTGATGACAAAGTAATGAAATCCACCCACTTTTCCATTAGTAAGGATCGCATCTTTTTTGCCTTTTTAGCTGAATTGGCAATAATTTT
>JAUJYT010000760.1:0-15504 GCA_033996565.1 Nanhermannia nana
GGTAAAGCCCCGCGTAAACAGTTGGCCACAAAAGCCGCCCGAAAGTCCGCTCCGGCCACCGGTGGTGTCAAAAAACCACATCGTTATAGACCGGGAACTGTCGCTCTTCGAGAGATCCGTCGGTACCAGAAGTCAACCGAACTCCTGATCAGAAAACTTCCGTTTCAGCGATTGGTTCGTGAGATCGCTCAGGACTTCAAGACTGACCTCAGATTCCAGTCATCGGCTGTTATGGCTCTTCAGGAGGTATTCAATGCTTTTTTGATTTTGTTTTATGTCTTAATTAATGTATTGTTTTGTGTTTTGTCTTCAGGCGAGTGAGGCTTATTTGGTCGGACTCTTTGAGGACACAAATCTGTGCGCCATTCACGCGAAGAGAGTGACAATTATGCCGAAAGACATTCAACTCGCGCGACGTATTAGAGGAGAGAGAGCTTAAGATATCTCAAGAAACGGCCCTTTTTAGGGCCACACAAACGATGACCAAAAGGACATTATTTATGATACCATTCATTGCTTTTAATACTCTTTTTAATTACACTTAAATTATTCATTACTAAGACTAACAAATTGAAGTCATTTTAATATTCAATAAATCGATTTATATTTAGACATATTTCGAGTTTTATTTATTTCAATAAAAATGTATTGAAAGCAATACAAGAATCGTATGCTATCTTACACTCATTTGCGCCAAAACTAAGAACTGATCACACATTTGGTTCATGTTATTGAAGGTTTGGTTTACTTTTATTTCATGTCAAATAAGTTTTAAATTATAATAAAATACTGTTTTAACAAATTGACTAAAAATACGAAATTAGTTTTAAATTATGAACACTTTTAACATGAATTCAATTCAATTATTTATGAATAGAAATAACTGTTTAATAGCTTTAGATTTGAATCAAAAATATATAAAATGTGTTAAAAATTTATGAAAATAAGTGATGACTTCGTCATAATGTTTAAGACATTTATTGAATTGATATAAAAGTGAATAAATTATAGAAATAATGACAATAAAAGAGATATTAAGACATATTATAAAGAGATCCCAAACCAGTGTTTGAGTGGCCCTAAAAAGGGCCGTTTGAGAGGTCAAGTGATGTCTTGAGCTTAACCACCGAATCCGTATAGAGTTCTTCCCTGTCTTTTAAGAGCATAGACCACATCCATAGCGGTGACAGTCTTTCTCTTCGCGTGTTCGGTATAAGTGACGGCATCTCTGATCACATTTTCGAGAAAGACTTTGAGGACACCTCTGGTCTCTTCGTAAATGAGTCCCGAAATACGTTTGACACCTCCTCTTCGGGCCAAACGTCTGATCGCAGGCTTTGTAATGCCCTGAATGTTATCGCGAAGCACTTTGCGATGACGTTTTGCGCCTCCCTTTCCCAGACCTTTGCCTCCTTTGCCTCTTCCGGACATCTCTTCTGTTATTACTTTTAGTTTGACTTCAAATCGATTTAAACAACAATTGAAGCGAACACTCAATGAAAGCAATGCTGTTATCAATCTGTTTATATACTGTTGAGAGCGGACTACACGTGGACTCAATCGCTGTCATTCGTCAAACGTTTGAACCAATGATTGCATCGTTAAAGCGCTCACAATATGAAAATGTATGTGATTTGGATCCCATTGAGGTCTATGACTATTATAATGCGTTTCTATTTATATATAAATTCACTTTTATTCGCAATAATTTTCAATATATTTCAATAGAAACCTATTTTCCAAATATTAATTCAAATATTGATTAAATATATGAAAAGAAAAGCATTCATTACATTAGGATTTTGTTAATTAAAATGTTTTTTAATGTTTTGTATGTTTGGTTCAGTATTTCTAACAGTTTTGCTGTCAATTAAGTGATAATAAACTTAAACTGAGTTAACATTCAATTGAAAGTAAAGTAAAAGTTTTGTCATATTTTCTCATAAGACTCGATGGGATCCAAATCACACACTTTTAAGACATGATTTGATTGGTTTAGAAGTGAGTCCACGTATAGTCTGTTTGTTGAGTATATACTGAAACACAGATTGAAAGCAGTGTTAGTTTTGATTATTTTTAAGTGCGTTTAAGTATTGCAACAATTGATTCAAATGTCAGAAACAACTCAAACAGCTGTCACTCCTTCGAAGGCAAAAAAGCCAAAGACCGCTTCGGCCAAAAAACCGAAAGCGGTGGCAAATCATCCGCCGGTCGCAGAAATGGTTTTGGCGTCGATTACAAGTCTTGGAGAGAAAAGTGGTTCGTCTTCTCAGGCCATCAAAAAGTATATTAAAGACAACTATAAGGTAGAGGTCGACAAACTTCAGCCCTTCATCAGGAAGTACCTCAAGTCTGCGGTAGTGAAGGGAGTGTTGACTCAGACCAAAGGTAAGGGCGCGAACGGATCCTTCAGAATAACTGCCAAATCCAACAATAGTAAGACTAAGACTAAGACAAACACCACAACCAAGAAGTCAAACACTGCGAAGAAGTCCAACACAAGTGTGAGCACAACCGCAACCACTGCCACACAAAAGACCACTAAACAGAAGCAGAAGAAATCTTCGCCTAAAAAGAGTGCAAAGACTGTAAAGAGCGGCAAATCTGTGACACCGAAGAAGTCAAAGGTCGAGAAAAAGGCGAAAACTCCCAAAAGAGGCAAATCTCCGAAGAAAGCAAAACAAACAAAACCAAAGCCAACAAAGAAGACCACCAAAAGAGTTCCGGCGCCGAAAAAGACACCCAAAAAGGCTTAAACATCTCATCCAAACCAACAAAACGGCTCTTTTCAGAGCCACTAATCGTTTGAAGATTTGGTTCAGAATTTAATATACATTTCAATACTGATTATAAACTTAGTTTTGCTTTTGAGTGCTTTAATCGGTTTTATTGGTCATTAAATTTATTTTTATATATTTTAAGTAAAACAAAATCTTAGTCAATGTAAGTGTTGGGCATTTCTTATGTCCTCTCTATTAATATTTATAGTTCTTAAGTAAAAACAATTAAATTAAAGCTTAACTTAATTCAACACAAACTTTAAGTCCGTGCAAAACATTATAATTGAGATGACGTACAGATCACGTGACTTTACATATCAATGAGTTTAGAATTTATACCAGTTTTGTACAAATCTATAGTATTTATACATTTATATGAGGCTATGCCTTGTGGTGCGGTTCGGCTCTCTTTGCCTGAGTCTGCACTCGACTAAACTGAGCCTCAAGTTATAGGCTATGAAAATAAATTGACGTCAACTGAATACAAGGGTTTACTTAGAAATTAAGTCATTTATAAGTTTTTAATTTATAATAATGTTAACCAAAAGTTTGTTTTTACCTCTTTTGGCTCTTATTTCGATAAAACTCAGTATTTGTGTGAACAGTATTTTAGGTGAAAAGACAATTATGAAAATAAAATAATTTTTAGAGATATTGCACATAAAGTATGCCATAGAATGACAACAACGAAGAGTTTTAATTCAACGAATTTGAGCCCAAAATTAAAAAAATTTGAAAAAGTTTAATATGAGACTCAACAGGTTTAATGCTTCAAACGCTCTCGAGCTGAGCCTTTGGGCACCAGATGTGTAGTACAATATATGAGAATAAGTTATACTCGTTATACGTACAGTATATCTACAGATATAATATAAATAATGTAGAACTGAATGTAAAGCTATATAGTTATAGTGCTATCCTATCAGACATTTTAGATATGCCTCGTATTGCTTGTATGGCTGTATGTATTGCCGGTGCAATAGTTAGTGAACAAAGACTACTATAGACAACTTGTTTCGTCAAAAGCAATACTTGTGTTCATCAAAATATCTTCAAATAAATTGCAATTGATTTGTGTTTTATGTGTCCAATGAATCCCAGGATAAGGTCCAACACAAGCAGTCGATGAATGAGGTGAGCGATGAAGTGATAGTTAATTGTATTTGTGAACTGTTATTATTTACATATTATAACGCGTTATATGAGTGCAGCTCTATTACTATATAATGTATATAAATGTATATCAAAGTATAGCTCAGTATAGCTACCGATCAGGCATTCAATAGTGCGTTGGATTGCATTGCATTTCATGGATTGGTCTGTCTCTGAGTCTATGTCTCTCTCGTTCCCCAATTTGAAGCATTAGAAGCACTCATTCCTTACGCTATTCTTTGCGCTCATTTTTATTATTAAGAAAACTGTTTTATAGTCACAATTGTTGTGTTAAATAAATTAAACTAACTATTTGACAGTTTATGACAGTGTAAACACAGCCATGTGTTGGCTTATGTCTTATGGTGTGGTCATTGCTGTCGAGATCAACTCAACTCTTATCATATCTTTTCTCTTAATTTAAACTATTTTTTAATAATCAAAATAATTATACGTTTGTTGAGTTGTAGTTCGAGTTATTGATTAAAACGACATATTTTTGCTCTCATTTTATACCTTTTTCATCAATGCCTTAGAGCCTCAATGACTCGCATTATTGCAGACCATTATCTGTATTAATATTATATTATATTATATTATATTAGAGACACATTTGAATCGCTTATATCTCTGGGCTTTTAAGGCAAGTCTTTCTCTTTAATTCTCTTTATTTGCTATTTATTTATAATTGAGATCTATTTTTATGAATTATTAGTAACTTATTATCGCTTTAATCAAAATTAATTATCAAATAGTAATTAATAATAATTAATAATAATTCTCAGATTTTAATATTAATATTAGTTTATTATGTGTTAAAACATATAAATTGTTATCATTTTCCTCAATGACTACATAATGCGTTTGAATGGATATAAAGTCCTTTAATGATTAGATTTGAAAAAATATAAATTAAAAATTTAAAAAATAGAAAATAGTATTGAAAATGATTTGGAAACTGATAGGAACTTAAAGAATAAAATAAAAGATTTGATTTGATTTGATTAGACGTTGATTAAAGTTGATTAAAAGTTCTTCTCGCTGTAGTGCAATCATTGCTACAGATAATAAAACTAAAAGATGGTGTCTTTTTGGCATTATTTTATAGTCATTTTACTATAATTCAGTACATATTATAGTAATGAACAAAAAAAACTTGTTATGCGCTTAAATGAATGCAAGACTAGCTTTTTGAAGAAGGAAGTTATGACAGAGCAGTGCACTGTCTCTAAAAATGAAAAGCTTAGCTAAAATGATGGCAACGCCAAGAAAGAGGTGCTTCTTATACTTGTATACCATATATTATTGTATTATTTGTGATATAGTTGACAAAAATCAATAATATGAATACTTGGCTAATAATATATATGTGTATAGAGATTCTGCGCTTTTACTTATCATTATCAGTAGCTAAACAAAAAATAATACTATTAATGTTATACATATCGTATTTTACTATTCATGTACTGTAACTAACTATAGAATGAAGTACTTCTTTAATTTCAAAAATACTTTCAGTCCGAGTCATCTGCTTTTTGAGCTCAACCTCTCTTTACTATGAAATATTGTTTTCCACGCTTTTCAGTTATTTCACTCCAAATAATCATAGTTTTACTTATATTTACTTAATCGCTATAATAGAAGGTCATTATTAGACTTGACGTAAATTTTTAGTTTCAATTTTTAATAGCCTTTATATACAGGTTGAAAAACAGTCGCAAACACTGATAAAGTATTCATTTTGCTAAGCTTTGTCTAAATTATTGATTACCAGTTTCTTAAGAGATGTTTCTGTTTCACTGGTATTATATATTATACAATATATTCAATTATAATTGAGTTCACTGATTATCACATGATTATCATCTATTAATTTGGGCTAAATCTCCAAAATAGCATTCAATAGTGTTTTACAACTTGTTTGCATGGATTCAACTCCTTTATTGACTTTAATCCAAATCTGTGCTTAAATAAGATGTAATTAATGCTAAATAACGAGCAAATGTTGTAACAGGTCTTTCACAAAATGAGTTTATGGTCACCCGTGGATCTGGTTTCTGGTGGGACCGGAACAAGAAATGCCAATATAGCCCACAATTCTATCAATTCTTCACATTTTAGAAGTGAGTTCTGTAATGATTTGTTTCAAATGATTTGTTTCTCGATTTGCTTGATTTTGATGCCAATTATGTTTATTTGTAATCAACAATACATTCATAGTTGTTGAACAAGTGTTGGGTCACTTGTATGCTAACCCAACTTCAGACTTTCGTTTGTCACCTCTTATTAGTTCTGTCGGTTTTGAAGGCAAGAAATTTAATTTAATTTTATTTGTTCTCCGATAAGATTTTATTGCATTCATTATTATTTCGATTGAGTTTATCACAAATGATATCATTATTTGCATATGAATTATACAAAACTCGTTTCATTTACTGAATTACTATTTCTTATGCACGAAGTTTTACAAATGTTTTATATAACTATTTTGACTTAAATAATATATAAATTATAATGTTATTCACTTAAATCTCATCACAGGTGCCAAACGTGAAGATAAATCTTCTGCACACAACTTCACAAGTAGTTTATTATACGATCATTTGCTTCGTAGAAGTTCTTCCAAATTAAGTGATAACAGCAATGTTATTACTAAAGCCGTAAACTCACCCATAAATTGGTAAATTTGTTTAATTATTTGATATTTCTATTGAGAGATTGTTTAATTTATTTATTATTTGCAGTGTTGTGATGTCAAGCAATGAAACTTCTTCTACATTACAAAATATTAGTAAGTTTTGCACTCATTTACCATATTTTTAAAAGTTTCAGTAATTAAATGCCATTAAGTTAGTTATAAATAAATGTCAATAACTTATTGAAATCCATAAATAACTAAATATTAATTAGACTTTGTATTATTTGAAGGAAATGGTAAAAGACATGCGATTAAAGGTTTAATAAACATAAGCCAACTGTCGCGCGGATCCAATTCCTTGCCATCACATGAATCGGAAACAACACAAGCATTACCTCTCGTGAAATCTAAAGCTAGTGATGAAGTCAATGAAAATTGTGATAACATTTATAAAAGTATTAAACAAACAATGAGTAACAATGAAGAAGAGGACTCCTTTTTGCCATTGGATTTGTGCGTCAAGAAGTCTAGAGTAGATTCAGAAGAAAGTTATAATACAAATAAAAACAAGATATTTCCCAAATCGAGTTCACCTCATAATAATATAAGCACAACAATAAATACGCCTCAATATAACCCATTGTCTCAAATTCGAAAACGTGGCCGAAAGCCTAAATCACTTTTAGCCACTTCTAGTAATCTTATAGTTCCGTCGACTGCACCCACTCTTACAAATTTGATTGACAATAAGCCGAGAAAAAGGGGAAGACCTCCAACTCTTTCACCTCCGCTTTGCTCTCAACTGCCTCTGGCAGCGCATTCATCCAATCTAAGTAAGGCCTTGTCTTCTTCGGGTGCCTTCAGTCAGCATCACTTTCCATATGCAGTCTTGAATACTCCACTTCAACCCGGATGGCCATCACTCAGCTCAACCGGACAATTGATATTTCCCGATAAGTTGAATGGTAGTGAAGCTCGACATGCGCTTAATAACTATAAACTCAATAAAAATAATACACTTGAGCCAAATGTATCTGAAAGTAGTGATAACATCGACTCCTTAGCGAGTGATTCTGAGTCTAATGAAGACGAGTCTAATTCCGATTCTGGCTCTCAAACGAGTGGTAATAAGACCTCCGATTCACACGACAAAAGGTCTTTTGACCAAAAACTACTGCCTGACGAAAAGGAGTTAAGAATACCACTACAACATGGGTTAGTTTTTTTTGCTTTTTACTTGTTTTTTCAAGTTTTGCAAATATTTATAACAAATACATTGAACTCATACTATAGTTGGAAACGACAAACAAAAATCTTAAGTTTTGGCAAATCCGGTGTTAAAGGAGAAGTTGTTTATTACTCTCCATGTGGTAAAAAGTTTAGAAGTTATCCCGAAGTTATTAGAGTAAGAATTTATTTCATAATTATTATAAACTTTTATTAATAAACTGAACATTTGTTTAGTATTTATCAAAGAGTGGAATCACAAATATTTCAAAAGACAACTTTAGTTTTAGTTCCAAAGCTATTATCGGAGACTTCTTGGAAAGGGTTAATGAATTAGGAAATGAAGTGAGTTATAAAAATGATGACATATTTAATGAAATAATTAACTAAACAATTCTTGAAAGGTATTATTAAATGAAGAAGAAGTAAAGGCACAAATAGAAGAGGTTAAGAGGTCCCGACGCAACCGTGCTATAGCTTTAAGTTTAGATAAAAAGAGAAAATTAAAGAATTTGAGCGACTCATTGATCTGTGAAGATATTCAACAAAAAGATACTCAATTGAGAAATTTAATAGAGAGGACCAGAGCTATAATACCCAGAGATGCCAAACGATTAAAATTGGATGAAATTAAAAAATTAAGGGAAACTGATATTAATCTCAAAGAACAAGAACGTGTGGGAAAAATTGAATTAATGAAATTGGAAAAAGTGGCTAAAACTCAACAAATTGAAGAGGTTTGTCATCTAATCGTTGTTTATTTAATTTTAATAAAATAATACTATAAATAATTGCTTAAATACTTTATATACTTAATAATTAAATGATTAGAGAGTTATAAATGTACTCTTTTAAGAGTTAGTTCTGTATTACAGTATTCTTTTTCTTATACTTTAAATCTTATAATAGGCTCGAAGGAAAAGACGTGAGGAGTTAGAGAGACAAAGACAAGATGAGATGGTTAGGAAAGTACAGGTCAGTCCAACTTTGAATTTTATTTTGAACTTTAAGCTATTAAAGCAAATATTAGGTTATCTTAACTGAGATTAAAATGTGCTGAACATTGACAGGAACGAGAACTAAAGCGACAACAGTTAGAAATAATGCGCGAACAAGAAATGCAAAGACGTCGAGAATTATTAATAATGGCTGATCTCGAAAGAGAGAGAAGACGCCAACATATGATGTTAGTGCGAGCTCTTGAAGCGCATAAAAAACAAGAAGAAAAAGAACGGAAGAAAGAAGAAGTTTTAGCTGAAAAGAGAGCGATTCAGGAAAGAAAAATACAGAAAAGGAGACTCGAAATGGAATTATTGAAAGAGCTGAAGAAACCTGTGGATGATATGATGTTAAAAGATCTGCAGCCATTGCCTACACTTAATCGAATCCCAGGATTGAAACTCCCGGGTAAGGCATTTGCTGACACTCTAATGGTTTTTGAATTTCTGCACAATTTTGGCGAAACTCTTGGTTTTGATATGGATAGTCTTCCAACTCTTAATACTCTGACCATGGCTTTGCTCAACTTGGATGAAAGTGCTGAAGAAGAATTATTATCAGTTATACACCATCTTCTAGTGTGTGCTATTGAAGACCCGGGAATACCAACAAATATTGTTACTATTATGGGACAAAAATTGAAAGACGCGCCGATTACTAATTATAACATCACTGAAATATTGAGGTTATATTTTCTTGCGTTCGACTATAATATTAGAGAAGATGCTAAAGAACATAGAGTTGAGAGTCGAATGGTTCAACTGCTTGACAACGCCTGTCCTTTCCTTTCGTTAAACGCTATTCAAAAGGCAGAAATACTTGCATTTCTTTGCAATGAACTGCTTTGTAATCAGACTATTGTTAAGCAAATCGACGAAAATATCGAAACAGTTGCGAATATCAGACGCGATAAATGGGTTCATGAAAACGAACTCAGAAAATGGAAAACTATTAAACTAAAGAGAGAGAAGAAAACTGAACAACAAGACGACAATAAAAAGACTGACTTAGAAACTGCTGAAGACGAGAGTGGAGACAGCGATGCAGAGGAAGGATTGAACGGTTCAATCAATACAACCGCTAATGACTCTGAAGACGAGCCCGGGCTTAGTAATGAAGAAATTGATAAAAAGATTGAAAAATTGAATAAACAATGCAATCAAATGAATAATAAATTAAATAAAGCAACGAATATGTATAGAGTGACTTCACTCGGACAGGACAGATATAGAAGAAGATATTGGGTTCTTCCCAATGCAGGCGGAGTTTTTGTAGAAGCTCTTGAATCGGGAGAACCCGAAGAAATTGAAAATAATATTTGGACTGAAGACGAAGAACGTAAAAGAACAGACGGAGCCGTTAAAGAGGAGGATATACTCAATGACAAAAATGACGAAAATTCAGATAAAGAAGAAAAGACAGATAAAGAAGAAAAGACAAATAAAGAGGAAAAGACAGATAAAGAAGAAAAGACAGCTATTATCGAATCATCAAAAGGTTCTTCTGTTCAACAAAATCAAGAGAAAGTCGATAAGACTGTTGAAGATAATGATGAAGAGGAAGATGAAAGTGTAGTTAAATCCGAAATTTTGACAGAAGAAAAGAAGCCAACCATAGAAAAAGATAAGGATTGTGTTGAGAAAAAATCTGAAGTGAAAAAAGCTGAAGTGAAAAAAGTTGAAAATATTGAAAATTCGAGTCTTTCAAAGGTTGAAAAGAAGCCCGATTTAAAGCTTGACTCAAAGATTCACTCAAATAAAGATTCAAACAAACAAAAAGATTCCGGAAATAATAACCAAACGGATATTCAATCATCTTTACAAAGTGACAGTCCATGGATGTCACCATTCTTCGCCTCTATGTTGGCCGGATCTCTAATGCTTAATAACGGAAACGTCTCTTCAAGCAATGGGTTATCTGGCTCTCAACTGCCGCTTTCATTTCCTTTTGGTTTAGATTTGGTTAACAGTAACGGAACAGTCTCTAAACCTAATCAGTCAAACAAAACCTGGTTTAGTGTTTTGCCTCGAATGCCATGTGATAACCAAACACTTTTGAATTCACCAAAATTAGATTCTATAAAACTTGAAGACTTGGAAACTTCAAAACAGAACAAATCACTAAATAAATTAAACGAAACAAACATTTCATCTCAACAACAAAAGCTTTTACAACAGTCTCCACTCTCGTCATTGATGAATGGCTTACCGTCTAATCTTTTTATGCAGGCGTTTCTCTATCCGCATATATTGAGCTCACTATTCAATCAGCACAGCTTAGGAGGCGGTCCGTGTCCTCCAGACACGTCTCCCTTTTCATTTGGCTCTTCGTCTTCGAGGAAGGTTTCATCGACTCCACCATTAAACTCATCACAAACTACAGAAACAATCAGTTCTGAAGCACAAGAATCATCAGTTAAACAAACAACTAATACCACATCGAATTGCGATAATTTAGTTGAAGGAGATTTAGATGTTTGTCCATCACTTCAAAAACGAATTGCACAACAAAGAGAACAGCAGTTCGATCGGCCACAAAAAATACCAAATGAGTATCAGTTCGGGTGGTGGAGAATCACTGACTCCTCGCAGCTTAAGATAATGCTCGAAGTATTACACGGAAGAGGAGTTCGTGAAAGACAACTACAAAAGCATTTGATGAAGTATTTGAATTACGCGTCACAGTCTTGTAAGTCAAATGTGGCTGAACTCGAAATTACAGATATGGATAGATATATATCCGAAAACTGTGCATTCGGTGCTCCAAAAGAAGGTAAATGTCCGCACGATATTTGCATAGAAAGTGAGTGGTGTAAAGAAGTAGCGCTTCGGTTCGACATCGCTGTCTTGGAACAAATCGAAGGACTTGAAGAGAAAATCGCCACTTCGAGTATGCAAATCAGGAATTGGAAACCAATGCCTAGAATTTCTTGCAATGAAAATATGAAGTTTTGTGCGGCCGCTGCTTTTGTTGAACGTAATAAAAATTTATCGTCGCTTAAGCTCAACGATTCAATTGATAAGAATATTAATGTAAATACTGATAGTAATGGTGATAGTAATGATAGTAATTCTTCTTTAATTATAAACGAATCTCAATGTCAATCATTAAGTGAAGAGAAATCCGGTGAAATAAATCCTGTATCAGTAGGGCGTGAAAGACTTCTTGCGCTCGAAGCTGTGATAGAAAGGCGTTATCTCAAACCTCCCTTAGGTTTCAAAAGTAACACTATTTTAATTTCAACCAATGCCGATTTGGGACAAATCGATGATTTCAATGACAACGCCGCTGATGAGAACGCCACCAGTGGTCTCTTGAGATGGAGAGATGCTGTCCGAGAAGCCAAGTGTAGTGCAGAGATTGCTTTGTGTTTGCATTTTCTGGAAAGTTGTATTGCTTGGGATAAGTCTATAATGCGTGCAGTGAGTAGTTCTCTATTATTTTGATTATTAGAAAATACGTCTAATAGTTATATAATTTAAATCTTAATTTACAACTATTAATGTGTTCATATCGTCATTAGAGCTGTCAATTTTGTGGGTCAGGAGAAAATGAGGCGCAACTTCTTCTTTGTGACGGTTGTGATAAGGGTTATCACACCTATTGCTTTAAGCCTAAAATGGAAAGCATTCCAGACGGAGACTGGTTTTGCTTTGAATGTCAAAATAAGGTAATTATAATTATATTAATTGATCTCAACTTATGAGCAATGTATTAAAACTTATTTCTTTATTAATCAGAACACAATAGACAAAGTTTGTGTTGTGTGCGGGAAAAAAGGGAAGCTATTGAATTGTGATTCTTGTCCGAAATTATTTCACCCCAACTGTCTCGACCCACCCGTCACTAAGTATGTATACATTTTTAATTTTTAGCTCTCATTAATCATATTTGTGAATTATAGACCATTGAAAGGCAAATGGATTTGTCATATGTGCGGAAGAAAACCAAAGAAACCAACTCAACAAAAATCATCCAAAAAATCATTGAATTCATCTGAAGAAAAACAAACAGAATCTGTGAACAATACTTCAACTCCAGTGAACAACAGCTCTAATACGACCACAACTAAAGAAACTGGTGGCAGACGTTTGGCCAATGGCACCAATAAAGCGGATAAAGAGACCAAAAAAGAGAAAAAGTCGAAGCAATCAGAGAAAAACGCAGACATTAATATTTGCAAAACAATCTTAGATGAGATGGAGAAACACGAAGACTCGTGGCCTTTCTTACTTCCCGTCAATACCAAACAATTTCCAACCTATAAAAAGATTATTAAGAAGCCAATGGACACCACATCTATCAGATCTAAATTGGATTCTCAAGGGTACTGAATCTGAATCTGAATCACTTTTCTTTCAATTTAATATTTATTGGTTTTGTTCTTAAATTTAATTTTTATTCGTTTTGTTCTTAAATAGTTATAAAACTAAAGAAGATTTTGCAGTTGATGTCCGCTTAATATTCGACAATTGTGTCACTTTTAACGAAGACGAGTCGCCTGTAGGCCAAGCGGGACATAATTTGAGAGCTTTTTTCGAGACTAAATGGAAAGAATTGTTTGGAAGTTGAAAATTCATTAATGGTTAACAATTAATATAATTAATTATATTTAATATTATTTCATATGTAGGTATTTCTCCAATCATTCCTTTGTGTAATTTTTTTATGACTCACTTAGAGTGAGATATATAAGTAGCTGTGCCTCGTGTTCGCAAATTATATATAATATAATTTTATTTAAATGCAATTAATATTAGTATTTTTGTATACAGTATCTTGAAATTTAAAAATTCATTTCATATTATTGGACCAAATCATGTGTTTATTGCAGTTTTCATTACTGCCGTATTTATTATTATTTATTAACATTCATTTTGTCATTTTTTCATTAATGAAACAAAAATTACACAAAACTGTTTTGTTTAATGTTTTAAGAAAATAACGACAATAAAGTGCTCAATTGCACAGATAATACACCATTTACTGTATTAGTTAATGTATTTTTGTTCAATATTTTATTGCAATTAATGCATAAGAATTATTGATATAAATTGAACTTTTTTATTAACATAATCGTCATTTTTTATAATTTAAACAAATTTTTTATAATTTATACAAATTTAGCGCAACTCAAACTTGGTTTGCTAGACGTCCAGGTTTGGTCTGCATTGTCCAGGTGTACCTCTCCTTAGGCACTAATTTTGAATAAAGCTTTACCTCAATGACTGACTCAATATAAGGTTTCGTTAAAATTGTAAAATTGTTTGAAGCTTTGAAACTGTAAAGAAAACTAAAAATAAAGCTAAAAATAAAGCTGTAATGGTGTTCATCTGCAGGTCTGGCAACAGAAACTGATACAGATTTCAGAAATAATTATTTCGGGTTTGATTTTTTGTTTTCTGAGCTTTTATGTCGTGAAGAATATATAAAACTATTAATTTATGTGCCTATAAATATACAATACCTGTACTTAATGTATTTATATGTGTCTGTAGTCTTTTTCAAAACCTTTGAGACGGTTTTTCCAATTCCTATTTTTTTGAGTATATTAGACTCTGACAAAAAATGAATCTCCCTTTACAGGCTTATTATTTAGCATGGTAAAATCATACAGAACTAGGTAATGAAAATTTTGAAATTCTGGGCAATACAGAAGAAAGTACTCTTAAAATTATTGGATGCGTGTATATCTCATTTTGAGTAGGATAGCGCTTCAAACTTGAAAATTATAAAAATTCAATGAGTTAGCCTAGGTATGTTCCATATGTAATTACATGTAATTTACCGATGTAATATTTCACTTAATAAAAGAAAATTATATGTAAAATATTCCTAACACTTGAGGCAGCATCTAGGTACGAAAAAATAAGTGACAAACAAAGTTATAAAAGTGACAATGTTATAAATGGGTAAAATAAATACCAGTGGTATTGGGTGTAGTTTTCACTCGTATTAACTTTCATATTACTTTTAGGATTTTTCAATTTAGAGAGAATTTAGTCCGTAAATGTCGAAAATTGCATTAATTATTCGATTGAATTGAAGAGCTATAAAAGCTATGCTCAATTAGTAAGAATGCTTGTGCTTAATTATAACGTGTATTATCAAAACAAGAAAGAATTCATTTAAAAGATAGAAACCGTCTCCTGAATCAAGTGTTCAGAATTATTATCAATCAAAAAATTCAAGTCAGATATATAATGATAATTATTTTCCTGATTCAGAAAGCGATAGTGATATTGAATTTAAATTTGACGAATTAAGAAAATAAAGATTTTTAGAAATTTACAGATTTTTACAGAATTTTACATAAGTTTTGGTAAAATTAGGGTAATATTACACCCAAAACGATTTTTAAGTGTAAAAGAGCAACCCTAGTTTAGCCTAAAATAGGCTCATCCTAATCGACTGATACTTGTATCAAATTGAAGCAATTTAAGTTTATTTTACAAGTATTGCTACATTTAATATATTAAACTTATATTATTTCACTTCTAATTAAATAAATTTTCTTAATTTTAAAATTTAATTATTTAAATAATAATAATATCAATTACAGTATATAATTAAATTAATGGTGGAATTAACAAAATATAAATCATATATAACCTGATAGTATTGTTATGAGCAGGGTTTGCCAGACTCCTTCGCGTCAGGGGGTGTAAGTCTAAAAATTTTTGAAACTTTACGGGGGGGGGGCTCACT
>JAUJYT010000761.1:0-15497 GCA_033996565.1 Nanhermannia nana
ATCTCTGGCACTGTCTGTCAGTCCATATTTGGATCTTTTATTACTTGATTCTTATAATTAGTTAAAACTTTTAAAACTCATTTAAACTTATGTCCCAATTGACCAAAACTGCAGTCATTTGCAAATATTTAGTTCAAAAGTTTATTTTAAAACTAAAGTTTCATTAAAAGTAAAAAAGAAAAACTTTTGCTAACTTTTTGAGTTGTATTTGAGATATTCATAGAATTGTCGGTTATTTTTATAATTAGTTTTCAATAACTATTTAGTTAATGAATATATGTTTAAAGTATGTGAACATTCGATATGTTTATACATTTTAAATGTTTTAATTAAGTTATTATTTATAATAATATAGAACTTAAATGACTATTAAAGTTGTTATTCATTACTCAAAATTTGATACATTCTATGACTGTTATTAAACTCATTAAAATAGTTATTAAAGCGGAGCTTCTGTTACATCAAATATTTAATATAAAAGGCTATAAATTAATGAATGGGTTCAACAGATAATCGCCGGAAAAATAATTCTTTGTTTAAAGTTTTTTACAATAGAAAACATTTTTTTCGAAGGCTATCGTTGTCATTAAAGACTCCTTTTTTAACGATGTGTTCCGTTTCTCCGAATCTCTTTTTGGTCGAAATTTGGTTTCCCAGCATTTGATCGCAATCTGTTTTGCCTTATCATTAAAAAAAATGTAATTCACATTACAATTATTGCGGTTTATAGTGAATCCCGCTTTTAATGAATCCTTTTCTGTGAACCGGAAACTTATATTTTGAAACAAATGCCAATTATAGTCAAATACTATAATACTGTAAACAATCAAATGTTATCTAATACTTAAATAGTTTTATAGTTTATTAGTCTTATGATAAGAAAAATTTTAAGAAAATCTAAATTCGTTGAAATACTGGGTAACCAAAGTTCGGGCAAACGAAACACCGGAAAGACACCGAAAATATGATCTCACGTTTGCGTTATTTATCTGTTATTTATTACTCTTTGATGTTATTGTAAATGTTATACCGCTATAACATCTGCATCTCTTTTATGCTCTACTCTTGACTCACAATTGGTTTTCCATCTGTTGTTACACTCTATGAGATCTGCTTTTATTTGCCATTAAAGGGTTTATTAATCATCATAAAGCAGGTGTTCTTATGATTTCGTTTACTAATAGTCATTATATCCGTTTCATTATTCATTCCAACCGTAGCTCTGATAATGTCGTCTCCAACTAAAGAAGAATTACCCAAAATTTGTGATCCACTCAAGACTGAGTTGGAAGCAAAACATAACCTCAAACATACCGATACTCAGGAGAAACTGATTCTTCCATCAAAAGAAGGTAAACAAAATGAATTACTTTTTTGTAATGTAAAAAGTTTCTGAAGTTTTAATATTAAATTAATGTTAGACTAGAATTGTATGTAAAGTTTTCAATGGCTATGTATTAAGTTTTACTTTAAATTATTTGAGATTTGGATCTATTTTATAAATATGTTTAAGACTGTGCTCAAAATGATGATTGATTTGATGGAATTGATGTTTAATGCAATGAAATATCAATTATTTTAGAGATACAGCAAGAGAAAGGACATCAAGAATTATTGAAAGGCATCGAATCGTTCGACTCCGAGAATCTGAATCACGCGGACACTCAAGAGAAGAATCCGTTGCCGACGAAGGAAGTCATCGAACAAGAAAAGAAATCTTCCGTTTAATTAAAATATTATTCCATTTCTTATTATTATTATTATTATATTAAATATAAGTTAAATAACTCCTAATATACTGTATTTGTACTTCCAATTAATTATTGGCCAAAATTGATCGAAATTCCAATTTTTATTTAATTTTTTAAAATTATTAAAACAAGAATTTATATGTATTAACAATTTATAACTTATAATAAAAAACTTCTTTTTGTTTCTCAATGACATTGACTATCGTCGCGTTCACTGAAGCGTTGATTTTTAGAGTTAAAAAAATTCTTTTAATATGAGGTCATTATTATGTATTCTCCACACGTTTACTCGTTTTAATTACTTATCATTTCCTTTGCTGCCGAAATTCTTTTTTAAAAGTTCAAAAATCAAATAAAAAACAAAATTTAATGCTTAGAAGAGAACTAAAAATATTAGAATTTATTTAGTTTTTTATATTAATTTATATAATAATTAATAATATTTACAAATAAAAGTCTAAAAGATTGAGTATTTTTTCATTTAAAGAGAGATTAAGATAAAAGAGAGAATAGATTTCACTTTTTTGTTGCATTATTTGTGGCAATACTTGCAGAGGTTGTCGTGCTTTCAACATATAATTCATTATTTCTATTGTAATGATTTTCCGATGAATTGCAGTCAACGGTGTTAATGAACCGACACGTGAACGTCGTTTGATCGAAGAGAGTATAGTTGGGACACAAGAAGTCATACCTTTGGTGTCCGGTCGCGCAGTGATGATAGACTTGACATTTGAGCTCAATGTTGGCGTAATAGCCGTCATGTCTTCCTTTGCAGTTGAAATCATTTTCGGGAATTGATATATAAAACGGATATTCTGTCAGATCAGCGCCTTTTAGTTCGTACGGGAAGTTGGGGTCAACATTATAGTCAATGATTCGTCCGTCGGGTCTCTCCTTATAATTAGGCGACAGAGTAGTTGTTGTAGTGGTTGTGGTCGTTGTTGGCTCTGTCGGTGGTCTTCGCCAACGTCTTCTGCCTCTTCTTCGCTTCGGAGCCCTTGTAGTGGTAGTGGTGGTCGTTGTGGTCGTTATGTGATAATCAACATCAGAATAATCGTCGTAATCGTCTTCATATTCTTTAACAATAAAATTAAATCAATTGCTTTTTGGACACAAAGAAGTTTTTACGCTTTAGTGAAGGTTTTTATATAAATATATATTAATTGACTTTAGACTCAAATTTTGAACAATTAAAAAGTGATTTTAAAATTAATGTTTGTGTTTGTTTACCATAATAATCATCAACTGGTGGTTGAGTTGTAGTACTTGTTGTTGTTGTTGTAGATGTTCTGCCGTTCGCTCTGAAGCGTTTTCTCTGCCTTTGATTTCTATTCATAGCGGGAACAGAGACGGGACGGATCTTATAGCTATTGACTGTTGACTGCGATTCAGTGGACAATTCATGCGTTTCATGATCTGCTACGACGTGTTCGTCTAATAAATGGTCAGAATTTCTCACCGAATCCTTAATAGGGTTAATAGGATATGGAAATGAAGTCAATGAAGTCCTTCATAGAAAACAACACAATAAAAAACTTTTTATAAAACTATTTTTAATGAGACAAATAAGGCTTTTGATCATTAGAAATACCGCGGACTCAAAGCTAAAGAACTGTTTTTCAAGCGGAAAATCATTCGATTCGACGACATCTGAACTCTCATTGAATCGAAACATTGCGGACAATCACGAGTTCCTTCGGTTAGTATTGAAATTATAATGAGAACTATGGAGAAGAATATTAAGAAAATCATTTAAGTGAGCAATTAGTGGAATAATTAAATGCAAACTCACAGCACGTGATAAGAAACGAATTCATTGTTCTCTCGTTTCGTCGTCTTATTTCTCGCCAACGAAACGAGATTTGACCCAATTTTAAAGTCATTAGTGGAAAAACAGTTCAATTCAATGACAATAAATGACGTCACCATTAATTATAATGTAATACATTTTCCAATAAATAAGTTATAATAATCACCAATAATGACAACATTGAAATTCAAACACATAACACATTCAGCCATAAAAACTATTAATAAGTTCTTTTTAAATAAATTGGTTATTAATCTATTGTTATCTAAGAGAATATAGTAATCACTTCACGGCCTGACCCGCGCGCCAACAGAACCCTTTCCAGCCCTTCAGTGAGGACTTCGATGAACTCCATATAATTGGTTTCATTACCGGGACTTATACTGCGTGGAATTCCGGGCATATTCACAATCACTAATTTCGATGAATGACTTTTATTAATTATGTGTTCATTAAGTCGAACCGCTGTGTGCCTTAAGTCAGGAATAGATTTAAAAGTTTTAAAAAGTTTTACAAACATTTATAACAAAAATAATGTAATAAAACTTTTTTTTAAATAGAGATAAACTTAATTAACAAATGGTTGCTTACATTCTGCGGACATTGAGCTCATCGGGTT
Source organism: Nanhermannia nana (assembly GCA_033996565.1). Taxonomy (NCBI): domain Eukaryota; kingdom Metazoa; phylum Arthropoda; class Arachnida; order Sarcoptiformes; family Nanhermanniidae; genus Nanhermannia; species Nanhermannia nana. The sequence goes on from JAUJYT010000761.1 coordinate 4,184, forward strand.
TAATTTCATTGGTATTAATCGATAATTCGTTACCACTTATTGTTTGCAAGACTTGTGTTCTCTGTTCCATAAGTATTGTTCTCTCGTAAGTATACGCAGAAACATCTGTACATATAATTAATTACTTTAAATATGAGACTAATATAATAATTATATATAATATGTGAGACCTGTATCACTCATTTCAATGACTTCAACGACCGCTTCAATTCTGAGATGATATAAAAACTTTTCCAAATCTTTTTTCATTTGCACGGAATTATCTTCTAGTTGGGCGACAGTAAACACTCTTAATTTGCATGATTTCCAAGTTCTGTGTTGTGACAGAACATAAGCCAAAAGTATTAACTGTAGAAATAGAGAAGAAATAAATTATAGAGAACTAATTTAAATGAATGAGTGTCCGTACAAGTCCTCCGTCGTGTACAATCCACCAAATGTCAATATTTCCTCCCAAACGATCATTATTTTCTGGCCATTGATTCAGCCCTTTGGCAACAATAAGGGCCGCATTAGATGAGGTCACGTGACGGACAACTGAGAGAAAGCGATTGTGTTTGTCTCTTGAGGTCGAATGTCTCCACTTTTGAGGCCAGGCCAACATCACTGTGTTGTGCTTAAGACCTCCCAATCCTGCCGTTTGTATGCAATGAGATAAGCCTTGAGTCACATCTTTGGAGATAACAATTTCTGCAAATCCTTTGACTTTTTCTTTTTCCATACAATGTCTCAACGATTGTCTTGCGCTCAAAGCTATTCCCGAATCGGACTCAAAACTTCCTTCTAATACACTATTAACAAGAGTTAAACCTTTTCCAGCCTTCAACTGTGACGCAATTGTTAACAATTTATATGATTTAACGTCTAATGTCTCAGGAGTTAACTTTACTAAACATAACAACTGAGGTCTCCAGTTCTTGGTATGCGGTGGGCCTGAAAATCAAGTTTCATAAAGCTATAAAACTTCCAACTTATTAATCATAATTATAATTCAATATTTGCGAGTCTCTCATCTTTAAAGTCTATTCTGTATTAACTATATCTAAAATTAATACAATTTTCAAATGTTTATCGTAATTTAAAATTAATTTCATTTCATTTATATTTAAATAAATTTGTTTCTAAGTCCTAAATATAAACTGAAAACTATTTTATGAGTACATCGAAAACTGAATCTAAGCTAAAAGAACAATTTTAATGATAATTCGATACCTTCTTCAAGCCTTAACAGTGAAAATCGGGCCGCACTGAGAGCCAGACCTCTGATACCATCTCCCCATTCCTTCTCAGCTCCTCTGTATTCAATATACTTGTATATAAAAGCAGCCAAAGCCATGGCACACAATGTGTTGAACCACGAACTCAGAAACATAACTAACAAACAGAGAAAGATTCCGGTCATAGAAATACTCCAATGAAAGTATTTGAATCTTGGTCTCCAAGAAGGAGTTCTCAGCAGCGATTGGACAGTACACGCGAGGTTTAAGAACATGTAACACATGAGGAAAAACATTGTCAGAATGGGTGCTATAAAATCCAAATTTCCAATCACTAAACAAATAGAATTAAATAATAAAATAGTTATCAATATTTTAATATTTATTGGTATTTTAGTCTCATTTGACTCACATATTGCACATTCGGCTATAATTAAAGAAACAGCAATAGCGCGAACGGGTTCTCCTCTTTTACTGACGACTTCGATTGGCTCTAAAAATGGAATTATCCCGTCTTTGGCAATGGCCTGAAGAAGTCGTGGGGCGCCTATTAGTGATTGCAATGAAGCGCCAAATGTCGATAAAAGAGCTCCGACTAGAATAATCATCGGGTGCGGCCATGATATCAAAGTCACCTGAATTGACGTCAATTTTTATATTAGAGATTTCCATAATTTATGATTTAAATAAATTATTGCAGATCAGGCTCACTATAATTCTATGTTAACATATATTCAAAAATACTAAACAGTTATTTTCAATGAAATTCTAACTTAAATTATAGAAATGTATGTTATGGTTATGTTTACAAACATGACAACAAACATATGTTAATTCAATGGTTCTTTAGTTAAGTTTTTGTATAACACAGAACTTAACTCTGTATACCGTCTGTTCCAATACATGTCAAACTCTGAACTCGAAAACTTTTGGGTTCATAGAAATCGATTTATAATACTTTGTAATAATAACAGTAACTGTAATAATGAGTGTTATTTACAACAATTTTCAAACATGTACTGAACTTACAGCTAATTCTTTTCCTAAAGACTCTCCGAACTTGTCTCTAAGGAATAATGGATTAAATGATGCGCCGAATAACAGTATAACAGATAAGTAGACAAAACTTGTAGTCAATTGAGCGCCAATTGTTCCCAAAGGAATGGCTTTTTGAGCGTCGGCCAAATCACCCGAACGATTACTTCCGGCCAGAATTCCTGTGCACGACGGAAAATATATTGCGACCAATATTGTGAACGAAGTCGTTATGTCAACGAATATGTAATTAAATTGCGATAAAAATGTTTTCTCTTCGGTGTGTTTTCCCGTGTCATTAGAGACCAAATCATCCTTTTCTCTGAACTTTGGCACCAAATTATCCCAAAAAACACCAGAACTAAGACCAGGAATTGCTTTCTCTAATTGAATGGAGCCTTTATTGCTTGTGTAAAACGGATCGCATTGTCTTCTGTGGGTTGTATTTGAGTGACAGAACAGCTTTTCTAATCCTTCAGCCGTGCAATTGAGTTGACTTTTATCAGATAAAATGCGTCCACCAATTGTGCACACCTTATACTTATCAATTCCGTTATAATTAACAAAAATTCCCAAATAAATAGATATAATAGAGATGAGAACACAAAGCAAAGCGATCGGTGCGAACTTTGAGACGAATTTGACGCCAATAAACACTAGGAATCCGATGATTATTAAGAAAACTGTTCCATAAATACGAATGTTATGATATAAGATGTCTTTGTCTGCTTCAAAATCTCCAAAGAGTGCGAGCTGTGGACATATATAATTCAATAGGATCTCAACCGCACCCGCGATATACATCTTAATGGGATAATAAGTATATATTTTAATCAAAATTTGATCGATAATCGATATCAGAACCGGAGATATAAACACTCTCTTTAACTTTAGCTCATATCTTATTAATGTTAATAACAATTCTCTACTTTATTGCATTATAAGTAAAATGCTTTATATTATATCACTTGCTATCAAATGTTTTATCTTAAAAATAGCCTAACATTTAATGACTCTGCCATTGAGAACATTGAGTACAGTTTAAATGTAGACTCAAATCAGTTTTTAATGCATAAAATTATTTTTAAAGTGTTTTATCTCAAATTCTGATGTAATATAAGTTATTTTCATGTATTTAAATAATTAGATAATTACAGCTCCGGCAACACATGTCCCCAAAAAGAACAGAATACCGACGGCTCCGCCAAATTCAGGTCCCAAAGATCGAGAAATCATGAAATAAGAACCACCCGCAGGAACGATACCATTGGTTGCGATTGCACTCAAAGAAATTGACTACAAATAAGTAATGATCAGAAATAAGTTTTTTTTCAATTATCGATCTCTAAGAGATAGTCATTATGGCAAAAATCGATATCATTTTTCACATCATTTTAACTTAAGCTCACAATTCATTGCATTTTTAACTGATATTTATTTAATTTATTATTCTTAACATTAATCTAATTTGAGTTCATTAGTATATAATACGTATAATACGAACACTAATGAACACCAATGAATACGAGCATTGAATGCTTCAGTTCTAATAAAAACCTAAATTAGATGTATGAACAAAAAAATTATTTCTTAATTTAAGCTAAAATTTCACAATAAATTCTCAAAAAATATTTATATAATAATTGAGTTCAACAAAGAAAATAAATAAATAGTTTGACTTATGTTTAAAAAGATAAATAAAATATATTTAAACAGTAATTAAAACAAATTCTTGAGATAATTACAGAATGACTTACAGTACAGAAAGTGACAGAACAACAGAGGAATACAATGGCGAAAAAGGCCGGAACGCCAGCGGTGCCAGTCATCCAACACATGCGGATGAATATAATGACACCGAATATATTCTGAATACACGGCAGATAAACACCAGTCAGTACTCCTAAGTTTGCCTTCGCTTTAACCGTTTGCTTATTGGGTTCGTTGGGATCCATAGTGTCGACGATGGGCTGAATGGCGTCGTCATAATTGGCCAAACGGGACAACAGAGACGACACTCTTCGGTCTTCGTCTTCACTGAACAAAAACATTTGATTCCTTTCGTAAGAATTCGTGAAATTCTCATCTAAAACAACAATTTTTAAAGAATTTAAAGAATATTAGAGTAAAGAAAACAGAATTTCATAAAAAAAACAAAACATTAATCTCTTCTTTCAGTAAAAGAGAAAAAAAAACAAGAATTCGATTATCGATAGAATCTATTCGTCCTTCAAATGAAAAAATGAATGGTTTGAGACCTTCTTCTGGTGGAAGCGAAACAATAAACGGAGAAATAATAGTCTCATTATTATCGAGTTCTCGAGAATTGATATCATTCTCATTAATGACCGAAACTTCAAACTTAGGAATTAATTGACTATTCGTTTGTTCGCTGTTTTGGTTCTGATTATGGTTTTGTTCCATAACTTTGTTCTCAATCGGAAGCAAACACTCATTTCTGTGTTCACTCGTTTATAATAATAAATGAATTCTAAAGAGAGAGTCAATAGAGAGTCGACTCAACACACAAGAGAAGAGACTCTTATTCTATGAGAGAATTAGTTCAGAATTTGGACTTACTTTGAGTTCCATAGCATTGAGTCTGCGTTTCGTTTTCTAAAATCAATTCTATATTTTCGTCATTACTTCGACTCAAACTCTGTACCGAAAAGCGACTCATTCTTATGCCAAACACTTAAGATGTTTTGCTCTGAATTTAATTCATTTGAACACTTCTTTTGACAATAGATGTCACACATGTTCCGCATTTTGACATTCAATTATTTTTTGCTGAAAAACTTTTCCTTTGGATTATCAAAAGTTTATGACTTTTGTATAATTTTATTTATTTTGCATTTATTTCTATAGTTTTTAATGTTATAGTTTTGCTCTATATATCAAAGTATGTCTGATATTGCTTTTCCTGATAGTTATCCGGATTTCAAATGCATGTCAATACATATTTTGTATTTGTGTTTAATTATATACAGATCTGTAAATCTGTTAATCGTTTTTTTAATGTCATTCGGAAGTTTAGTCATTCATTTCCGTGCATTCAATGCTTTTATAATAAAAAGTGTTACGAATATAAGTCAGTATTGACTGCATTTTTAACACGAATAACAAATTTGTTACTTTATTCTAAAGAAAATGATTAATAAAACTATTTTTAAATAACATCTCTATTATTACTGTACAGTAGTTTCTAATGTTATAACTTAAAGTCATATAATTATAATTTTTTTTTAAAATTTTTAACTTCAGAATAACTCTTAATCCCATTTTGATGCCATCCCATCAGTTTGGGAATGAATTACACTTTTTTAACATATTTTCAAATGCTTTCAAATTCAAAGTATAATAATCTGGTTTTAGTTTAGAGATTAAAGCATTTAAAGTGTTTTGTTTACTATAAACGCATCTTTCAAACTGTTTTGAAACGCATTCAAAACCGATTTTGTCTGAAAATGAGAGAAAACTTAATAAGAGTTCACACAAATCATCACAAATCCGAGCACTGAATGAGTCTCTTCTCATATCATAACTCATATCATAACTCATATCAATCAGAGATTTTTCATCTGATTCTAAATCACAAAAACTTTCAACTATTTTATCATTTTTCACAACTTTTGTTGATCTGGAGTTTGACTCGTCTTCTGATGATTGCAGACGAGGAATGAATTCATTATACAATCTGTTGATTGTCTCACAAGTGGTAGTCTTTGAACCAAAACATGCGTTTATTTCTTGTAAACACTATTCAGGAGTTAAACCCTTTTTCCAGTTATAGAAAGCGATGACTCGAGTGCTGTCTTCGGACAAATTCATAGTCTGTTTGTCTACATTTCAACAAAAGTAAGACTTAATTAACAAATATATCAAAACTTATAATCAATTATTAGTTATTTATTAAACACTTAAATATTAATTATTGCAAAAAGTTTTGAGTTTTAATTCACTTTATTTTGAGTAAAAAAAAACTTAAAATAACAGAAAACTAATTCAAGTGTTCAGTAATTTATTAATAAATTGTTTAAAAAAATAATTCAAAGTTTGAATAAATTATTTATAAATTGTTTTCTGTCATCAATTAATTTATAAATTGTCTGAAAAGTGATTAAAATTATAAAAAAATAGATTTTTATTGAAAACAATGAGAAAAATGTAAACATTGAGTGATTTTTACATGAAATCAATTCAATTAATAATAAAAAAGTGAAAACCTGTCAAACAATTGGAAACTTCGGACCCCTTATGAGCGGTCACCACATAATTGAACGCCATTTTAATTATTGATTTAAATCAAATATAAAACCAATTATTAATTAAATAATAAATTGTTAACTAATGAATAGAAAACCAGAAAAAACACTTTCATTAAGGCGTCCATTAATTATGTAACGCAAAAGCGGGAGAGTGGGGGTGGGGGTCAAGCTATGAAAAAATTAGCCATAGGACATAACGTTAAAATAGCGTTACATAGGATGGGTAGGGGTTAAAAATTGCTTAGTTTTGCGTTACATTATTAATGGATGACACCTAATACCGGCGTTAAAGCGATGGCGAGTTTGCGAGACTTTCAGAAAATACGTATTAATAAACACTTTAAAAGTAAAATAAAATACAGTCAAAAAAGTTTAATTTAGTTTAACATAACTTTAAATTAATTGAATTTATTTTATGAGAGTTTCAACTGATTTAATGATATTATAAAAAATAAATTTATTAAAAAATAAAAAAATTTGTAATAAGCGTAAAGCAAAAGTCTACGGCACCGGGTATTCCCAGGTGGTCTCCCTCCCAAGTACTAACCCGGCTCGACGCTGCTTAACTTCGGTGATCGAACGAGAACCGGTGCTTTCAGCGTGATATGGCCGTAGACATAAGCTCTCTCCTACTTATGATATACAAACATATCAAATGAATAGCATTTGCATTGAAATGATTTTAGCAAAAAGTGATTTACTATTAAAACTCTATTTTACTGTTTCTTATCTGTAAGAAAAAGTCCTTTTAGGATCACTTTTAATTCATAGAACACCCGATTAATGCTTTTCATAACTTTATATACTTTTACACATAATTTCAATTCTAATCAAAAATTTAAAAACTATTTTATTTATAATTTCATTTATTTTAAAAATAAATTACAAAACAATTTTGTGATAACTATAATAAAGTAAAAATAGTTTTATTATAGAATAGATTAATGTTTAAACTAGAGCTTAGGTTTAACCCGATAGATCCCTCATCGAAAGTGTATTACATCAATCTTTTTAAACTTTAAATTACACTTTACGTTGAAATAGAGAATTTTTTTTCTAATGAAAATTTATTCAAAACATTAATGAGATTTATTATATTTTCTGAAATCCTTTGAGACCACAGGTGTTTCTTTAAATGTCTTTAATATAAAACTTGAAGAACGTCTTTTCAATAGTCATTAGAAAGTGATGTGTTGGAGATTTACTGATCAACACCTAAATATGTACTCGATTTTGTACTTCAATGGAGATATAGGACATTTTCATTAATACATCACATTTTTTGAATTTATTAACCCGAAATTGAAAATAAATTTCCTGTTTAAACCCGATAAAACCCGAATTGTCTCAAATTTTCTAAACCCAATTAAACCCTAAATTAGCTTAAAAATGAAACCCGATAAGTAAGCTCTGTTTAAACCCTTTTATAAACTATTGTTTAGTATTACTTTATACGGATTTGATTAGTTTTACATTAATATGAACACTAAATTATAATACGTTATGATATAAAACAAGTTATATTTGTTTAAAAATCATATCTTTTCAATAGATTTCAAAAGTTCTGACTTTAAATTACCCTAATTTCTTGCGTATAACCCGCACCTTATAAATTACAATAATTTGCATAAAAAGTAAATATTTTCACATATAGCCCGCACCCATCGTATAGCACGCACTTAAAATATAGTTAATATAATTGCTATATATGAATGTACTTCTGTTAATAGTGATTATAACCTCTTTATAGTGATATTCTGAAGCATTTAATATTGAATCTGACGATAAGTTTAATGGTTTTGAATAAAATTTAATTATCATTTTGTGATATGTAATACTCTATTAATTCATTTAGATTTTAAAATATACGAAACTTTTATAACTTTTAATAAAATTTTTAAGACAAATACCAAAACGTTAAAAAATTATATTTAATTAAAAAAATGCACGTATAACCCGCACCATTAAATTTTCCAAAAAAGTAACTTTTTTCCTATATAACTCGCGGGTTATACCAAGAAATTAGGGTAGATGTTTTTGAAACTTTTTAAATTAATATGTTTTCAATTCTATATCCATTTGTATTGGAACACATGGAATGATGTATTGTTCACTTATTTCTTTTATGTCAAATATATTGTATGTTTAGACTTGTCTTAAAAATTAAGCTACAGATACAGAAATAAGTCGTACTCTTCAAGACTTTATCATTCTATTGATTATTTGAAGTTTATTTATATCAGATATAATACAAATCAAATGACTATTGAGAAGTAGTAAAGTTTTGATAAAAGTTAAGTAAAGCAATGCAATTAATAACAATTTATATTATTTAGAATATTAATAATGGCTTTAATAGTAATTCTTTTATTAAATATTTTACTTTCTGTTTCTGCTGATGAACAAAATGTGAATAAAATTAATTTTGTTACTTTGGATGGTGTACTGCATGATGGGATAGCCATTGATGGAAATGTTGAGTTTAACGAACAAATGGCTGTTTGGGCTAAATATGAAAACAATATTAACAAAACGGGGTAAGTCAACAAAGGGATAATTTTATAGTTATAACGACGATAACGACTATCATTATACGAGTATTTGTCATAATAAAGTAAATTTACTAAACTTTATTTTACCTGTATATCAAATATTTTGACTAAATTTTGCTTAACTAGTATGCTTTGCATTGGGGTGAGGTAGCTACAAATTTTTGGTTGGGGACTAAGTATAGAAAAGCTCAAAGATATGACAATTTTTAAAAAATTTTCATACACCTACAGAAAATCTCTGGGGGTGGGGGCTATAGCCCCATAGGTAGCTACGCTAGTGATGCTTTGACTTATTTACTTAAAAGATTTTAAAAATAAGCCGTAGCCAAGTGTTTAAGTAATTTGTCTTTTACTTCTTTATTAAGACATTTATGGTTTTTAAATGTATAGGTGTTGCATAAGTTTATGTTCATTGTTGGACGAGAATCGAATAGAATACAAATCAGAGAATTTTCTGGGTTTTGTTCTTTTTTGTGCTAATAAACTTTCAAACTTTTGTCTCTGCTTTTAATTAGAAGTTAAACACTCGCACATAATAATGAAATCTTTGAACAATGAGCACTGATTTATAGAAAATCCTATATGTCTGTAGCAATATTGCATCTTGCATTTTTCCCATGTCTTGCAATCCAATCAAACAATTGTGTGTAAGACACTGTGTATACCTAAACTTAAATACAATTAAAATATTTTTTTATTTTACTCGAAAATAATCAAATTAAACATAATATACAAAAATATACATTAATTTTTTTTTTATTAAGTTCTTTACCAAATTAAGTTAAAATTTAGTCACTCTAAAGGTCTGGTGCTTTCATTTATATGATTTGCAGCACAACAGGAAAATCTCTGTTTTTAGAGTTTTCAAGAATTTAAATTAATTTTAAAAACTAATTCAGACTTTGTATTGCAATAGTTGGGCTCAATTAGAAATTCATTCAAATCCAAAACATGAAGATAGTATTCAGGCTTATTTCAGTGGTTTAATTGAAGGGTATCTCACTTGGAATCTAATAGGAATGCACTGGAGAAACAATATCGAACATTATTGTGATAATGAAACACAATATTGTCAAAGATTGTACTCATTTATAGAAACAAATGTTAATTTCACTCAATCGCAAGTTAATAGATATCGTGATTCTGACCCGTATTGGCATCAAATCGGTCTCTCATTAGAACAACTGACTGGTCTCGAAGATGGATATAAATTCGGTGTCAACCAAACCAAGCCTTTGGGGCCGAGAATAGACATCGATCCTAAGGGTCTAATAATGCTTAACTTGATTACAGAGTTCGGAGAACTCGAACAGGTTTTAAAACGAGAGAAACTTACAAAAGTAAAGAACGACGGAATGTGTTCGGCTATTGTCAAAGTATTGCCAGACGGTAGCGATCTATTTGTGTCACACAATTCATGGACAACATATCAGTGGATGTTAAGGATAATGAAAAAGTATAATTTAAATTATCGAAACATAGCCGGACAGACCGTTTCATTTTCTTCATATCCCGGTATTATATTCTCAATAGACGACTATTACCTCATTTCAAGTGGACTTTTAGTACTCGAAACTTCTATCGGAAATTTTAACTCAAGTTTATGGCAGTTTGTGGTCGCAGACGGTGTTGTATTTGAATTTATTCGCAATACAGTCGCCAATAGATTAGCTCAAAGTGGGAAAGAATGGACTCAAATATTTGGAAAGTTAAACAGTGGAACTTATAATAACCAATTCATGATTATTGACTACAATAAGTTCAAAATAGGAACAACACCTTCACAATTATCTGATGATGTGTTGTGGATTTTGGAACAAATGCCTGGATTTGTTGAATCCGCTGATGTGACGCATGTTCTTAGAGATCAAGGATATTGGCCGTCATATAATGTGCCGTTTTTTAAATTTATTTATGATTTGAGTGAATATAATATAGAATTTAAAAAGTATGGAAACTTTTACAGCTATAACAATACAGCGCGCGCTAACATATTCAGACGTGATCACAACAATGTGAAAGACTTGCCATCACTTTATAAGCTGATGCGTTATAATGACTTCAAGAACGATCCACTATCGCAGTGCAACTGTACGCCTCCCTATTCTGCAGAGTATGCGATCGCTGCCAGAAATGATTTGAATGATCCCAACGGCAGATATCCGATAAAGAATCTCGGATTTCGATCACTCGGAGCTATTGATATGAAAATGACAAACTCTCTACTCTTTAAAAGACAAGA
>JAUJYT010000762.1:0-15497 GCA_033996565.1 Nanhermannia nana
ATGGCGAGCACTTAATAATAAATAATTCAACAATGATTTATAACACATTAATGTAAATAATCATAAAAATAAATATATCTTTAAGACATGGCTTGCATTCTTCTAAGGCATACAATTGTTATAATGATAATCATACCGACAGGATTTATATCAGCTATAAATGAAGAGCTGGAGATTATTGCAGACATTAATAATATTGCGAATGATCGGACGTTTTTCAGCAAACTATTAAATCAAACTTTTAAACCATCCATCAAATCATGAAAAGTTCTGTTTATGACAATTAATAGCCGAAGAGATTGAGAAACATAATCTCAGAATCAATTTAGCCCAAGATTGGCATAATCTGTATTCAAAATAGCACCTGCTTTTACGGTTTACATAATTGATTAGCAGTTACATCTCTATTAACTATGGATATAACTACACATTGAATTTTGAGCTATAAATATTGACTCAATTTTTATCATTTTATTTAAGCGCATAACTCATCTACAGTGCATTCAAATAATAAAGCATAACATATAGAATGGGATACTTCTCATCAAAAGGCGGCTAATATTGATCGAGGAATTTCATCTTATAGCCAAAGCTGCAAAAGTTTCCTTTTCGGGTTTGGACGCAGTAATAGTACGAATAGTACGAGAGTTGCAATAGTAATATCGATTTTATCTATGAAGCCCTATCTATATATGAGCTTTTGTCATACTCTACTGCATATGAGTTTAGTTGTGTAGTTGTGAAGTAGAATACACTGATAGAATCAGCAAATTGCACACCTGTCTAACAGTCATCCCTTTCATCATACCACATATTTCATAAATACCATATATTTCATTACACCATACATTTCATTATACAATACTATTTATAGTAATTCTAATTCAAATCCAAATAATTTAAAGTATATCTAAATTAATATATAGTAGTATTTTAATTATTATTATTAATATACTATTATTTAATTGAAAGCTATTGTTTAAAAAATGTAATAATTACTTATAGAGTATCCGAACTCATCTTCTTTAAGGTCATCTTCACTGCAATCAGTTTTTTCAGTAGCAGTCAATTTGACATTTCCAGCACTTGCTCTATCAATCTATTGAAGCAAAAGTCACACTATAGTAAACATATTTTACTTTATAATATAGAATATTCTACTTTATAATATAGAATTATCATATATTAAAACAAAGCTATTTTAATACCTGAACACCATTTGCTGTTCGAACTTTTCCAGTCATATCCGCGTCATTCAAATCTGATTCTGATTCAGTCACTTCTTCTGGTGTTAATTCCTTTTTGAGAAATGGTTTTTTGCTACTCTCAAACAATTCAATTCGGGCCAAACGTAATTGGTTGCTCTCATTCAATATTAACGGTAATTTCATTTCTTTGGGATCAGTTTCTGAGAACTCTTTCGGAGCACTTATTCGCAGAGACATTGATTCATCTGAAACAGGAATATCACCTCCACTGCTAGTGTCTTCTTCATCAGCAACAGATTCAACAGCTGCTAATGTGGCGCTCGATGTGATTGACGTTTCCGTTTGACTCATTAATATATCAGAACTTAAATTAGTATTTGAAGCGCTAACGTCTTTGCTCTGCGTAATAAAAAAGAATTACCAAAACATGTCTCACATTACAGATAAATAGCTATACTTACAAAAGGCAATAAGCTTTGAACTACAAATTTGACCGGATTTTTGGCATTTTTGATGGCTTCGACTGCTTTGTCATGTGTTGCATCGCGAAGATCAACGCCATCGACTTCAAGTAAACGGTCACCACTTTTGAGAGTACCGTCACGTCCAGCAGGACTTCCGATCAAAATATTTTTGATGAAAATACCAGATATCAAGTTTCCACCGGATATGTTAAACAGGTCTACTTTGCCGCCAACTATGCTTATGCCTAAACCCCTATTCTCTTCTCTTTGCAATTCGACGACTCGTTCTTCGCCCCACTGTCTTGTAAGAGTTGAAGAGCCGCTCGCATTATTTGTATTATCACTATTTGTAGAACTGCTTTCGGGTGAAACTGATTGTTTCAAATTTTCATAACTATTAGAGTTTTGGTCCATTGAGTTTAGAGGCACTTTTGATTTTCGAGGAGAAGCTAAACGCAAAATAATTAACGTTTAAAACTCTTTTCAAAGTAAATGATTTTAATTTGAAATTTAAAAGTGGAGTACAGTTCGGGATTTGAAATAAAATTTTGGAATAAATCTGAGTTAAACTGATAGAAATAGCTTTTTATTAGTACAAGCATTGAGTCCTCTATTGTTATTACAAATAAACTAATTTATGAAAAGCTTGAAACTAATGAATACAAGAGGTGTACAAGAGGTGTACAAGAGGTGTACAAGAGGCGTAATTTAAATAAATGATGAACCTTGAGGTGAGTCTTTATGTGACAACTCAGATGTGGAACCAATTGGCTTAAAATCAGGTGATAATGGCTTTGATTCCTTTGATTGCAATTCTAAGGGACTATCTTTGAAAGTATTTACAGTCGTTCCGGAACTAAGATTTTGTAAATCTCTTTCCAGAATAAATTCATCGGAAGCCGACACTGATGTGCTCTTTTGTGCATGTGATGAAAGATTTGGCAAAAAGTATGGTTGAGTTGTTGTTTGACTTATTGAACTCTCAGTTCTTGTATTTGTGAATTGTGCGATCGGATGAGATAGAGGTGGAGTTCTGGCTATCGATGATGATGGAGAAGATAATGCCGACGGCTCACCACAAGATATTTCTGCGTCACTATCGCTGTCCGTTTGTTTTGAGGGAAAATAAGGCGAACTGAGAAGAATTGCATTTATAATTATATTAAAAACTTTAATAAGTTGAAGGACTTTTATAATAGAGAAATGATTGCATACCGATAATAATTAGGAAAAATCCTATGAATGCATTTTATCAGAAAAAAGTATTATAGTATTATATCATTTTTGACATTTAAATACATGTTTAGCTATACATTTAACACGAAATGCTGTCAAATCAACTAATCTAAGTAATAAAAGCAGCCTATCTCTTATTTTCTGATTCAACTGTAAGATAAGCCTAAATTTGATACGAAAGCAACAATAATATTAAATTTCCTAAAATTTTAACCAATGGTTTTGAGATCGAAATTGAGTAGAGTTTGAATAATTCATGATTATAATCTTCGAATTCAAACCATTAAAATAAACTTACGAAACAAAGCACAACACCTTTATATAATAATAACATCCATTGTTAACAAAAATAACACAAAAGTAACAAAATGTTATCAAAATCTCTAATTTCTAAAACAAATGCTGATTAAAAAAAAGTCAATAGGATTAGAAAACAGAAAATAATTCTAATTCAAGATAAATTGAAAATTAGTTTCGGTTCGTCGATTCCAACATTTTCTAAAGCTCTGGTTTAATGTGATTCTTTCGAGATTCTGTTTACACTACTGAATGAGAATAATTAGGATGAGTAGGAATAATAGGGGCATTTCATTGGAATAATGCCTCACCTAAACAACCAATACAAATGCTTAATCACTGTTTGCATAATTGTTATAGTTTTCACTTTCAATTTTGCAATTAAATCAGTGACCAATCATAGAAAAATATTTAGATATCTCTTGAATTACAAAATGTGCCTAAAAATGGTGGGGACCATGGCTTGGACCCCCTTTGCACCTATTGGATACAGCCGTGCATAAAATTCAAAATTCATTCTAAAATATTTTTTCCTAAATTTGAATAAAAATTTAATTCTTTTTAAGTGCTTTGAAGTCAAAAAGAATATAAAATATTAATTAATGTAAGTAAATATGGTTTAAAGTGTGCTAATTCTATGCCAAAATTGTTATAATGACAAGTGCTTCATAAGGTTTCATATCATTATATAAGATCCAGATTCAAGTACTACTAACTTTACTGTCTGTAACGTTATAGCATCAAATGGATTGCGTCTAAACTATTACTACTCTTAAAGTATTTCCACTTTAAATTCCTGTTTTCATCAAATCTCAAGATTTCTAATTATAGTCCTTTAGTCTTTCTGTAGATTTATTATTAATATTGAAATAATTAAAGAAAATATTCTCAAAATTAATAGTTAAATGTATTGGAATTAATTCATAGCTAAGAAAGGAAAGACTCGCAAACAAGTTAATCGAGAATTAAAACAAATCGTGAATATTCTTACTTAGCTATCATTTTTGTAAATATTTAAAAAACCAATTTAATTCAATTGATGATTGATTAGTACCATATAATTTTCCAAAAGATAACTTCGATATTGTTTTTACATTAAATAATTTATGACAAATCAAAAAATATATAATTACACGAAAACTTTTGAAGATTTATTTGAAAGTTAAAGATTTGTGTATGTAATCAAGTATTTTATTCTACTCTTAATGAAATGCAAAGCTTTGTTTTCAATTCAATGCGTTTACTTGTTTTGTGATGTTTTTAATTAATTAAAAACATGCGTTTGAATGACCAAAAGATCTCATTACTAGGGAGTGATAGTGTGTTACATTTTATTGATGTCTAAACATATTTAATAAAAGCCAGCATTATATCAAACATCTTAATTAGTATTTATTGTTTGAAAAGAGAAATCAAAATTAGTTCTGTTATAAGAGTAACGATTGAATGAATAGCATTGAATAGAATTTTGAAACATTATAGTGAAATTCGAGAGCTTTTGCAAAATTTCTAATAATGAAGTTGTGACATTACAAAAACAAAGTTTAGGTGAAAATTGCAAACTTATTTATATAACTTTCAATGCGATTTATGACGCAACACAACTAAATTATGACACATTAAATTCAAAATGGTTTGCAATAAAAGCGTAGCATTTATTGCAATTGTTGATCATTTTTTTAATAAGTTTCTGTTTCTTTTATATTTTGATCATAAGATCTATATTTCATTTTACAACTTTATAAGAATTCGTTTTTACATACTTTAAAAGACGAATCAAAAGACGAATCAAAAGTCGAAATGAAAGGCTCAGAAATATCAAACTTGAATGCATTTGAATTTTAAAGATTAACTCAATTCACATATCATTCTATCAAAAAATAGAATTACTTATAGAGTTACTTCAAAACTACTTAAATATTTCACAATTTCTTTAGCAAAAACATTCGACTGAAAAGCTTAAGCGCAATAAAAATAAATTATGAAATGTTGCGAAACAACAGGAAATATTAAACTTTCAAAATTAAAAAAAAACAGTTCAATTTTAACACATATATAGTTATTGTAATCTTTAAATAACAATTAATTTAAGAAGCAATTGAAGAAGAGTTAAAAAAAAAAGAAAAAAAAGTTCTTAGCAATAAATATAATTAACAGCAAGTTTTAAATCATAGCGAAAAGAAAACAAAAAATGCCTATTTTGTAGAGTTTTAGAGTTATAGTCTATGAACTGTCCAATAAATTATTGAATTAGTGTAGAGTTATATATAATAATAAGCAGAAGAAATAGCAATTTAATGTCTAAGAAATAAATAAAACGCAAGGTTTATGTTGAGTGTAATTGGACTCACCTCGGAGAAGGTGTGCGACGCAATAGTGGCAACAATGAAGGTGAGGCCCTACCAGAAGGAGGTGTGTGACTGTGCTGTTGCATAGCTAATAATGCTGATTGTTTATGTACATCGGCATCACTGGCAGGGATATACTTGAAACTGAAAAACTCAAACCTTAAAAACTAATAACAAATGCGAACTACAATAGCATACATGATATCATTGCCTAACAATTGAGCTCTCCTTAGAATAGCTCTGGCTTTAGAATTAGTGATGTTTCTCAAAGTTTCGTTATTAATAGAGAGAAGAAAGTCTCCGATAGAGATAGTTCCGTCACGAAAGAGAGCGCCGTTTTTGGAGAGATTTTTTACAATCATACCATTGATACCTCTATCGGCCAACTCCAATGTCAATCCTGCGCAATAATTGGGTCATACAGTATAGAAAAGTTGAACATATATTCAAAGCTAAGTCAATCCTACCTAACGGCTCATTTCCCTTTTTTATTTTTACAGTCCTTTCGAGTGCGACCGGTAATGGAATAGCCATCGCATTATGATATGAAGGACTGGGAGACCGCGAAGAGCTGAAATCAAGTGGGGTTGAGCTGCGAGACTCACTATACACTAGGTTACTGCCACTCGGAGATGGAGATGAAGCTATTGGCGGGTTATAGCGCTCTATTGGAACATTAGGCATGTAATGGTCTGGTATTGATCCAGCGCTTGATGATAACTGAGATTCAATTGAATGAACGGAATTAATGGATTCCTGACGAGTCACTTGAGTTATCGAACTCTACATTATTGATAACAATTAGCGTCAAAACAATTTCTTTGAGCCCATAGAGAAAAGTTGTCAAAAACAATGCAAATAATTCTACCTTTAAATCCTCGTCGCGTTGAAATATTGGAAGTGACTGTTCACTTGAGTTAATTGATTTGTTATCTAAAATAGACTTTTCGGTGATTTTTGCATCAGTTGTCATTCCTATTGAATTCTTCAACTCTTCAATTGAAATTCGCTGCAAAAAGTTTTAATTATGGATTTCATTTCATTTCATACATTTTTCATTCAATATTTGAAATATAAGTTAAATAATTGAAAACTTAATTTAAATTTAAAATCTATTTATTATCATTTGCAAAGGCAAGCCATAGATGAGAAATTGATTGAAACAAATCTAAACCTACTCAAGATTTAAGTTCTAATAAGACTTAAGTTACAACAGAGCATAACTATATCAATATCAATATTCTATATGATATTCACATTTATTTGAAGATTAAATTAAGAATTACTATCAGTAACAATGGATTGTCAATCAATAATTACCAATCATTTAATTGTAAAATTATGTAAATTATGTAATATTTTATGTTTTATGCAAAAAATTTAAAAAAAACTTTAATATATTTGTTGCCACAAAATGAAAATCATTTTCATTGTATTATTACAGTTACATTTGTATTGCTTTTGATCCAAATTTGTTCTATTTTACAAAATTATTTAAATAATTCTGATTAGAGACTAAAGATGAATATTGTGATGACATAAAAAGGAATTTATGTGAATTTAATGGAATGTTTGCATACTTCAAATGCATTAATATGAAGATTTGAGTTGTTCTGTTAATTAATATAATACTAATAATAGGACAGTATATCCAATGTATTGTTCTGCAAATACAAGTGTTACACCTGTGCCGATACACTATCAAAATATATAAATAATAAAAGTTCAGAAGCTTTCAGACTTATATAGAGAGAGAAGAGTGTTTGAAGAAGTGGTGGCCTCAATAACATGTGTAGCAGAGCCCCGTTCCCTATACAATGAACTTGCCTGAGCATGAGTGACAAAGTTAGTGTCACTCACCTGACTATTAATTGGTGATTGAATGTTGCTTTCTGGCAAAGGAAGGGGCTTCGCTACTCCAACCACTACTACTCCTTTAGGGGCCCCTTTCAATGCTTGCACTGCCATATCCAAAGTCGCATTCTCTAGTACTGTCTCGTTTACGAATAGCAGTCTATCGCCAGGAATCAGTCTTCCATCTTGTTGTGCAACTCCTCCCGGCACTAGACTTCTGATCACAATTACTGTTTCGCTCGGATTCATGGGATCCTTAATAGAGTTCAAAATGAAAAAAAGGAGTATAAGTCAGCATTAATTGTAATGGAAAGCAGTAAACAGTGATGTAGTTCCTTAATGGCTCACCTGATAATCCAAAATACTAAATCCTAGACCTCTATCGCCTTTAATTAACTCAATAATTTGTGGTTCGCTGTTCCACATCGCCAGACCTGTCAATGGTTCCAATGATCGCGACTTGATTTTTGATAAGTCAGATGTTGCCAAACAAGGAGTTGGAGTACTTATAGCTAAAGATCCGTCTGATTTGGCTTTGACTAGTCTGTCAATTGAGGGCACTATTGAATTAAGACTACCGTAAACTGTATATAAATCAAGTCCTGTTCTTCCCGTTGAGCTATTATTATCATTAGAAATGGCATCGAAGTTGACTAAAATATCACGATTCGCAAAATCAATATGTTTAGGTCGGGCGCAAACCATTTGCACTTCCATTGACAAGTCTCTTAACAATGGCACTACATCTGCATGACTCAGTCCATGCAATTGTGTTGAGTTAACCTTTCAATAAAGTAATATTAGCCTTAAGTTACTGTATATTTGCTTAAAACATATTTAAGTTAAATAATAATAATTTCTAACTCTAAGGACATGAACAGCACTTTTAGTGTAGGATTTTGTGAAAAGTAAATTCAATTCTCAAATAAACTGCCAAAAAGAATACCTCGAGAAGCTCATCACCACTTTTAAGGATTCCATTGACACCAACGGGTCCATCAGGTAATATCGAACGGATATAATGATGTGGTCGGACTTCATTACCATTTTCTACATCAACAGTTCCCTCTAAACTAATTCCTAGACCTCCTCCTTCTTTAAATTTTACGATATTAGCGATCTGTGTCACAAATTAGAAAAAAACTTAAGAATATCATAAATTTAATGCAATTAAATGTAATTAAAACACTTACCACAATATCATAGTTCTGTCCCATTATTTTTTCCCATTTCTTAATGAGCTCATCAGTCGATTCTCCATTGAAATTAGTATTATCTTTAACTGATATTTCACTGAACGAACTGGTGAAGGGTTGACCACTGCCACTGGGATCGGTTGACTGATCGAATATTTGAATGACAGTAGCGCCAGGAGTGGATTGAGGATAGAAAGGAACAGGAAGATCAGGATTAGCAATAGCCTGTTGCAGTTGTTCAAACTTAGAGCCCCGTAAATATCGCGCTAAACGTAATTTAACTATTTTGCCAGTGTTTCGGAGTACTTCCACTGCCTGATGGTTTGTGTACCCATATAGAGAACGCCCGTCAACCTTTCAATAGTATAATTTTTAGATCTACTCAAGTAATAAAATTAATTCATCAAATGCTAACCTCAATAATTTGGTCATTAATGCAAATTTGTTTAGAGAGATCAGCAACACTTCCCTGAGCAATGCTTTTTATAAATATTCCTGAAATCTCTTCTGAAACATGAAAAATGAGTCAAATATTAATTATGAAATTAACATAAAAAATTCTAATATTCAAATCAGGGAAAAAGATTATTAACTAATTAATTATAAACATTTCATGCGTTTGCAAAAATAAATCGACAAATTTCTACTGATTTGTATTTAAAGTACTATATTATATGAGTTTAATAATTAAACCAAAATATTTTCATATAATAATCATTAAGAGTAGTGAATTAGAAGTTAAGAAATAAGACATGAAAATGATTATTAGATCTTATAATTAATTAAATTAAGTGAATTTGAGTCATCTCTTGGGATGAGTGGTTCGGTTCAATCCGAGATCACACTCAAAGTCAGTAAAGCAATAGACGCACATCTCAAATATCTGGAGGCATTCTCAGAGCCAACAGAACAATGTAATATACAGTAAATGTTCAGAAACAATAAAAGAAGTCGACGAATAATTATAAGAAATAAGTGAAACAAAGAAAGCATTAACTTAAACGAATAATTACCTCTTTCGCAGACATATCCGGCAATAGTGATGCCCAATCCCTGTTGATCTTTAACTAGTTCCACTTCAAAAGTCTCCATTTCAGGCAATTCGACGACAGTGTTTGGCGCTATAATATTAGAGCTTATCTCGAGCTGAACTTTCTGTTTGAGAGCTGCAGGAACTGACTTATTGGGAGCATTTACGGTCACTTCAGCTCCTGATTGTGCTGTTGTTTGAAGTACTGGTGGAGGGGTCTGAACATAAAAGAACACACATATAGTCATCAATTTCTTAATTTAAAATAACATTCTCTTAAGTTAGAGGTTATGTACACAGAACTTATATTTACATTCATTGCAAGAAAGTGTGATTATGGGAGCTGTTGAACACATTAGAGCGCAAGCTTTCTAAACAATGCTCTGTTTTTCAATACGAACATACTTTGCGACTATAACCAGAATTTTCAATTAGTATTAATTAATATAAATTAACTATACTTTCAACAAGATTTGGGAAGTGTCTCAAGTGATTAATCACTATAATGTTCATTAAGAAAAAACTTATTTAACAATGAATTACATATAAATAATGATTCGTTCACGTCGTACATGAAATTTGAATGAAATGCAAAATCTAAATGAATTGAATTCCAATATCTTTTGGATATTTATTTAAATCTATATAAAAGTATGAAAGAGCACAATATGGCGTTCTTTTGAGGGTAACTCACATCAGACTTGCATAATATAAACAAATCAAAGATAATTTATCTCTATTACAGAAAAATATTTACTTTATTTTTAAAAGAAAATAATACCAACCGCTCTATAACTAAGGATAAGTTTAAAAATATATTTTATATTTCCAACTATTAAAACAACATTGCAATCAAACATTACATATAATTAGTCAACTCATTAATAGATATTTTTTTTTAATATTATCCAAAATTCAACTTAAAAGCGTTACAGAAGAATTGCTTTTCAAAAATCATGACTATATTTAATGTAAGCTTAAATTGGATCAAACAGTAAATTCTTTGCAAAATATATTAATTTGCAAAAATACATAACAGAATAGAGAAAATAATTAGTAATTATATGAATTGACAACATTTAACATAACAATGAGAATCTCATTGAATATAAAACTGATGAAACGTGACTCAAAAATGTCTAACGTGTAAAGATCTTTCAAAACGCAGGGTAAAGTAGAAATGCTTGGCGAGAATCATAACTAATAACACACGCAAACGCACCGGCATTACGTATATCGAAATAGTTCAGAATGCGCAACAAAGGTAATGATAGCCTAAATCTTGTTAATATAGTATATATACCTAAATACCTGAGTTTGAGTATATGCTGTATATAATTATGATTATCAGGTACTAATCAAAGGCGTTCAATAAACCACTCAAATAACTCAATTTTAATCATTGGAATGCAGTTAAAAACTACTTTTGAATAATTAAAAGATTTCTCTATATTATAATTTGTCTTTATATAGGTCTGCAGCTCAATGAGAGCTAACGCTAAATTACTATTAAAAGCATTCTGAGCACAATTCAAGCTTTAAGGCAAAGCTAAATTTTAAAAGTAAAGTCGTTTTAATTTAAACTTTGTTATTAAACACAAATTTTGTCTTAAACAGCACTAATTCATGGCTTATATCAAATAACGAGAATTGAGAACATATTTTATATAAGCCATGAATAAAGATGAGCTTAAGGTTAGTTTGAGAAGAATAGCAAATGAAAATGATTGAGCCTTTGTTAAGCTGAAAATTGAGAACTTTTTTCAAAAAGTTGAGATTTTTTTTTATATATATATATATCTTAGAGTACATTTTGCTTAAGAGTCAATATGTATTTTGCATTTAAAAGGTATATAATTTTTTAATGAGAAATCTTCATATGGGGAAAAACTAAATTTTAGGCATTAGTTGAAAATTTTAAGATTTTATTTTAAAAATAAAAATCTATTTGTTTAAAATGAAAAAAATGTAAGTTTAAGAAAATTAGAAGAATTGGTGTAATGTACAAAAATAGTGATATTCATAAATAAATATGAGATCATTTTTCTTGCAATTCGAGATAATCACTCATTTAAAAGTTCAATAAAGTGTAACATAAAAAAAGTCGGGTTTCTCACAGTCATCACAGTTTACGACTTAAATTATGCGATAAGAGAGTATTCGTATTGAATCTATTACTTTCTCAATTTTTCTTTTTTGACAAATTGTGTACCTTTTTATTGTGTTTCTTATGTGTTCTTCTACAGCCTCTTCTGATTGTACTGTAGTACAGATGGCATAAAAGTTTACTATTGCTCATAAAGTAACTTATAATATAAATGAAAACATTTTCTTTTTTGATATATTATAGAGAAAAAACTCTACAGAAGCAAAACATAATTTAATTTAGCTCTTCATTGAATTTTATTTTATTTCATTATATTTCCATTCAGTAAATAATATATATTAATGTAATTTTGTATCATTTGAATTGTGTCTCAACATTAAGTTGAAAACATGCAGTCCTGAACTCAACATCTATTATAAATGAATTTTAATATCAAATTGAATATCAAATTTATAAATCTAATTATTATTCAAAACTGTTGAATAAAATAAAACATAAAAAGCCGAAAAATTATCGCATTTACCTGAGGCTCACAAATAACACATTAATAATAATTTACTTCCAATCTGAGTATATTTAGTGATAATTTTAAATTCAATTGCAGTGATTCAAGTAATCCGAACAAATGTAGGAAAAACTTTATTTTTTAAAACTATTTTTAATCCTAATTTTTATAAATAGACCAATTTGTGGGTAAAACCATGTGTCCGCACTTTCTTACAGAATCCATCCTTAAGACTTAGGGAAGGAACAGATCATTCATATAGATTGCTTGAAAGCACTCTCTTATAAATATTAAATTGGGTGAAATCATCATTTTTTAAATAAATTTTCACATTTGGCTCATTCAATATTTAGAATTCGATAAAAAAATTAGTTAAGGGAAGAAATTAAAGTTTGAGCTCATTATTAAGACTACTTCTCTTAACTCAATAATTCCCTGAAAAGATGAGAAACCACACAAATCTGAAGAAGAAAAGAGGTTCACATTTTGTTTTCTATCTTCCTTTACTAAGGAAGGATTTTGTAAGAGTGCGGGAAAATGAATTAAATTACATTTCAAGTTCTTCCAAATCAAAAATTTTCAAAATATGATATAATCAGTCTTCATGTTATATTCTTATTACTAATAAAAAAGAGTAAAATAGAAAGACTTCACAAACATTGAAAGAATCATATCTCTAGAGCTACTGAACTAAAAGCATAATCTTTGAGATATGAATAGAAGAGAAATTTCTAGAATTACAGAGTATTGTCAGTATATTGTCATAAATTTAAGTATATTTAAGCATATTTTCAATTGAAATGATTCATAAATAGCAAAAACTGCAAGCACTGCATGATTATGAGATTTTCAAATACATTATTACAACTATCTGTTTGAGCAAAATATTTCTTCAGAGAGTTTCCATATTTATATTAAATCGAATTTATTAGTTTACCAAAAAATATTAGCACCAAAGCATGTTTGAGCCAAATCGTAACTTATTATATGACCAAAAAATAGAAGTATTTGTTATTGAATATAATAAAGAATTATCCCACATATCAATAGATTCAAATTCTGTGCTCAAATAATTGGTTCTCAGTTTTTGTTTATTATTATAATTTGTTAATGTTATTAATATTATTACTCATTAAGTTATAACAAAGTAATAAATTTGGAAAACCGTCGATTCTCTATAATATTTCAAATAAAATGTTATATTTTGCTCAAATACATGTATGTTAGCAAATGTGTATATTTTGCTTAAACTAACGAAGTTAGTGAAACTCATTAAACGAATGTAATGAATGTAAATGAATGCGATCTTAGAAACATTGTAATCATTTCATATATAGAATTCAATTATTATAAACGAAAAGAGTTTTCATTTTAATATCCGATGAAATTAAGAAAATGAGTAAAAGCAAAGACTCGAAGCTTACATGGAAATCGATTTGAGCGATATGTTGCTGTTCTATTGGAATGGAAGTGACGGCAACATTGGTTTCATGACCATTAGTGAAAGGCATCGTTACAGTTGGGGTCGTTGGCAAATCACGCGGTAATTCTTGCATTTGTTGCTAATTATGTGTGAAATATAAATAAAGTAAGCAATCATTTAATGACAATCAAATAGATCGAAAACCTGTTGCATTAACGCCAGATGTCTTTCAACATCTTCAGGATCAGCGAGACTTCTTGTTGGCACAATTGGAGCACTGCTTTGTATGAGTTGCAAATCAGAAGTGGGGTCCACAGGACGCGCCACTATTAGGCGTACATGAGCGCCAGTTTGGCGAAGCACTTGAGCGACTTGGTCTGAACCCATTCCTCTCATGTTTATGTCATTGATTTGCAATATATGATCACCACTTTGTAAGTTAGACTGAAATACAATTTCATTAACAATATTCCAGATTATAGTAATAATTAATTTAAAGTTATCTCAGATTTCGTACCCTATCTGCGACACCACCCGGTAGTATAGTTTTGATTACGACGCCAGTACTTCTTCCTCCTATTATTCCAAACCCTAAACCAGAACCATCGTTATCGAGTTCTATTGATTCGATTTGTGCCCATTCAGTGCTAAGAACCATATCGTTTGAATCTTTAGAGCTATCACTGACTCCTGAGGGGGACCTTTCGATCAAAACAGCTGATGATTCAGTATCTGTTTGAAGTGCATCGCATTCTTTAGGTAAGTCTCCCCTCGCAATCACGAGCTCAACAATTCCATGTGCGCGCTGTAGTATGTTTATGGCGTCTTCATGTGATATATTACTAGAAAATGGCTGACCATCAATGGCTAGAATCTGATCGCCTTTTTGCAAACGTCCATCCCTGAGGAATAATTAATATTCATATATAATTATAATATAATTGTTTTAGAAATTGTTATTAAAAGTAAAGCGCACAAGAATTTGACCGAAAATGAGATTAACTATTATTTCATCAGTTATTGTCTTATAATCGTATGTTTTAGAGTTAACCTTAAAACCCATGTCTTTAAAGTTAACCTTAAAACTCATGTCTAAACAATTTAAGAAAAATAACAAATTCAAACTAAAATAACTCGAACGAAAATTTGCTTCATTTTGCACTTTTTGAAAGAAAATATGAGTATATTTTGGCTGTTGTTCAGAACTTTTTAATAAATGGAATAATATTTCTTTAGATATAGTATTATTGGTATTATTAATTATATTAATCATAATTAAAGAGTAAATTCTAAAAAATCATTTTCATTAAAGAGACAGAGCTGTTAGTCATACAAAAATATATATAATTTTAGATAATATATAAAAATATGTTCACCATTAAGTGTCATAAAAACAGATTAAAATAATTTTAATTGCAATCAATTTTGTAAAATTTAATTAACAAAAAATTATATTCAAATACAAATACTTTAAATAATAACTTTACATAAAATAACTAAAAAACAAACAACAAATTGAGAATAAGATTAATATTGATCTTTATTAACTTATAAGAAATGAATGTCAAAAATGTTTATTTGAAAAAAGATTTCTATATTATAAATACAGTATTCGATGAATTTGAGTCATTATCTAAAAATCAAGGGCCCAAACGAGTTTCGTTATAATTTCAAGTTTTCATTTACCGGTAGTTTATTTGAGTTTTTTATTTCTTTTTAACATCAAATTTCCTTCAACTTTAAATTTGCTTTTGCTCTATAAAGAATTGATTTCTCTCTAAGTTTTAATAATAAATCGATTTTTTTTTACTAAAACAAATCACTTCAAG